>OY759158.1:563912-638912 GCA_963662125.1 Diplazon laetatorius | reverse complement strand
ACAAGTTGAAACTTGTGGAACTAAAACAAGTTGAAACTTTTGTAACTGAAACAAGTTGAAACTTCTGTAAATAAAACAAGTTGAAACTTGTGGAACTAAAACAAGTTGAAACTTTTGTAACTGAAACAAGTTGAAACTTTTGTAACTGAAACAAGTTGACACTTGTGAAACTGAAACAAGTTGAAACTTCTGTAACTAAAACAAGTTGAAAGCTTTGTAACTA
The DNA here is from genome assembly GCA_963662125.1 of Diplazon laetatorius. Taxonomy (NCBI): domain Eukaryota; kingdom Metazoa; phylum Arthropoda; class Insecta; order Hymenoptera; family Ichneumonidae; genus Diplazon; species Diplazon laetatorius. The sequence goes on along the minus strand of OY759158.1, from coordinate 638,689 downwards.
AAACAAGTTAAAACTTTTGTAACTAAAACAAGTTGAAACTTTTGTAACTAAAACAAGTTGAAACTTTTGTAACTAAAACAAGTTGAAACTTGTATAACTAAAACAAGTTGAAACTTTTGTAACTAAAACAAGTTGAAACTTTTGTAACTAAAACAAGTTAAAACTTTTGTAACTAAAACAAGTTGAAACTTTTGCAACTAAAACAAGTTGAAACTTTTGTAACTAAAACAAGTTAAAAGTTTTGTAACTAAAACAAGTTGAAACTTTTGTAACTAAAACAAGTTGAAACTTTTGCAACTAAAACAAGTCGAAACTGGTGTATAACCAAAACAATTTGATCAATGAGACATTTCTTTCACGATCTAAACTTTGAATGTTTGAGCAGCAGCAAGTTCAAAATAGCCTGGGAAAATTTGGTATTGCAAAACATTTTCGACCCACAATTCAATCACAGTCTCTTTCAATCTGAAGTCTCTCGAAGGAAGCCCGTCGAGGTTCTTTCCAACTTCTTTCGGATCTTGAATAAACATCGTCGTGGATCGGCGAAGAAGCAATTCGACTTGCTTGGCTTCCACCGCGGGACGTGCGATTGCATTGAAAAAAAAAAAAATTGGATGTCCTACATATAAAAAAAAAAAAAAAAATTCCTCTCGAACTTTTTTCATCACAGTCACGACTGTGGCAATGGGTCGCATCGTGTTTCCACATATTTTCGTTAACCATTCAATCAGTTTGCATTCTTTTTTTTCTCTCTCTTCATTGTACGCTAATTCCTTTTTTCTGACCTTTTCTAACCTCAAAAAAATGTCCATTTCTTCCATTTCCAGCCACAATTCCATCAAATCAAATCAGACAACAACAACAACAAAAAAAATATTCTATTGAAATTCAACGAAACTTGTTCCACGAAATGATAAAAAAAAAAAGGTAACGTTCATCGCGTTTTCGTTCGTCCGGTCGTTGAAAATCATTATTTCCGTCAACACAGATTCGATTTAATGTTTTTTCAAAAGACTACGATTTAATCATAGGTTCGACCGTAGAACGAATGACATTTTCTCGTGAAATTAGAGTTTCGGGGGAGGCAAAATAAATGCTCCAATGTTGAGCAAAGTTGCTCTGTGTTGGTCACGTTCCCATTGCTTGCATAAAAGCAATTTTCTTGGGAATTACATTCGCTTTTTTTTTCCTTTCTTTTTTTTTTTTTTTTTTGTCGTATCACGAGTGCCCGAAGGAAAAATGTTTTCACTGGCCCTGGACGAGGACGACGGAAAGGACGAGCGTCAGGAAAAGGTGGATGAAGAAGAGAAAGACAGAGAGAGAGAGAGTCTCGACACCGACGTCGAAAAAACGTTTTCAATATGCCCGCGGCCAGCCACACGAATTATCCACAGTGAAAAGTTGTTTATTCGACGTTCGAGGTCGTGACTCGAACGGCCAAGTGGAAAAAAAGCAATTGCCACCCCACAAATTATCAACGCAACCCTGCTCGTCGTGGCCCGTCCCCTCCCTCTCTCTCTCTCTCTCTCTCTCTCTCTCTCCGAATATGCAAATTTCTACGTCCGATAAAAAAAAAAGATAGTTTCGAAAAAAACGTAGGAAGCGACCTCGAGGGAATCGATGATCATCCCATCGAATTGCCACGACGTTTGATGAGAAAAGTTTGATTCGATCGCATCAGACACGAATTAATGAGTTTATTCCACTTTGACGATGAAAAACTCGTGTTTAAATCGAACCAATGGAAAATTTTGGTATATAATAATAGTTTTTCAGTCAATGATTTTTCGAGTGGAAAATAATCTTTCAAATCGATTGCGACTTCGACGGACTCGTGATAACGATTGATAATACGATTAACTTATAAACTTCATTCGAATCAATGAATAATATCGTATTATTTTATTCATTGATTCGAATTATTTTATTTTTTTTTTTATTTTATTTTATTCATTGAAAGAATTTTATTTTTTCGTACGACGACAATTTTTTTTTTTTGTTATATCGCCTTCGAACGGTCACTCACAATTGATGAATTTAAAATAAAAGATTGATGGAGTTGAAGAAACATAAATAATTTTATTACCGATTTATTTTTGAAAAAATGAGTTGATAAAATGTAAATAATTTTATTATTTATGTTTTTTCAACGAAATATGTATTTGGGGAATGAAAAATCATGTGGATATTGATATTGGGCATGATTATGACAGTTTTAACCGTTATCGTCCATTCGAACCAACGAAAACGTCACAGCTCGGACCACGTCTGACCATACGCTGACAATTCCACTGGCAATCTCATCGCACGAACTAAACCGAATCCACATCCAGAAAAAATCGTAACGAATGATCAATAGAGACATCGTATGACTCCTAACAATTTTACAATTATGATGACAAAACTTTTACTCCTTATTAATTAACAATAATAATTTAATCTTGAATTTAATCATTTTGACGGTATAAAAATATTTTTTTTATTCAATTGTGACTTTGCTGGTAAATTCGCTGACGAACATTTTTCACGATAATCAACACAAATTCGCAGAATAAAATGGATTATTTAGCGAAAAAATGATAATAATGATTTTTAAGAAGTGATCTAGATTTTTATTGAACGAAATAACGCGATTAGTTTGCTCGGGATTTATTGTGTGGCGATTTTTCGAATCAGAGTCGGATTAATCGTAACTGGGTTTATGTTTTCCGTTTTCCGCAGCCGCTTGAATCAACACCCCTCCCCCCCCCCCCTCCCCACCGCCCCCCAATCAAAGTTGCCGATCGATTGCACAAATTGATTTATGTCAGAATAGTTTATAATGAAAATTAAATAAAATTGGACAAAAATGAAAAAACTCGATCGACAATAATAAAAGTGTGAATGAAATGATAAATCACGATTGGAATAAATTTGCAATACACATTTGAAGAATGATATTCAATGTGATGGGCTTCGAATACGTTAAGTTCAAATACTCAAATCGAAACTTCTAAATATAATCCGATTGAATTAAAAATTTTGTCAAGATTTTGGCCAAAATTTTGACAGATGTATTTATGATAGTGTCAACTTCAAATGTAGGAATCTTCAAAAGAATCGCACAACGCACCTTAATGTGCGTACCAAAATACAACGAAAAGGCCAAAGAACGAGATAAAAAAATCGAATGTGCAAGTATCATGGACCAATAGAGATAATAAAAAGAAGATAAAAAATATAAAAGAGAAGATAAAAAAAAAAACGTCAATTATATTTTCAATAACGTAAATTCATTTTATTTTGTTATCTTTTTGTCGTCGTAACAAGCAAAATCATGCAAACAAAACTCACATTTATCCGAAAAAAAAAAACTAAACATCACAAACAAAATAAAAGAACGAAACAAATGAATGAAAAAATAACGAGAATTAAACAATCTCACAAATGTAACAGTGAAAAATAATAAATTATCAAAATTTAAAAAATAATAATAATAATAATAATAATAATAATAATAATAATAATAATTAATAAATCAAAGACTCACCCTCTTCGTAGTACGGACCGGCGTTCGTACTTCCGGCCATAACGCACACGACCAACAGCAGACTCAACAAACTCATCTTCATGTTCATATCGTCTCGAAGTTGATTTCCAAAAAAAAAAAAACCAACAACAACAACCAAAAAATATATATACAAAAATCAAAACAAATTCGTTCGAAAAAAAAAAAAAAAACACGCGGTTTCTCCGTACAAAACGTTGAAAAAATTCCGACGAACAAAATTTACGTCTGTCTGTACGTTTATTCAATTTTTTCAATATTTTTTATCAATCCCCCTCAATTATCGTTTTACAACAATCGAATGAAAAAAATAATGTTTCGAAAATTATTTTCGAGACAAAAATTCGATCACTCTTATGTGTGTGAGAGTGAACACTCGAGGGATCGGGGGGTGGGTTAGGGGGTGAGGAGGGATGATAATTCGTGCGACTGGAACAATGTCCGAAGTCGTCGTGAATCGTGAAAAAAACGTGAGAAACGACGATGATGAACAATAAGACGGAAGAAAAAGATTTTTTTTTTCGTTGATGCGAATTGTGCGGAGCTTCGGGGTGCGAGTGAGGTGCCGGGGAGATGACACGGAGCTTATATAGACGGAGGAGGCGTGGCCACGGGAAAACCCATCCCCCCTTCCACCCCCGCGGGTGGTTATTACGTGACGACGATGGTCCGCAACGGGGGAGGATTTTGCGATAGTCGTCGTGGAAGGAGACCGCACAAGAGCGTCTGTCCACCCTCGACGATATACAGCCCGCGGCGGCCTTGTAGGTACATCGGATGTCAAACTGGTTACACGATGCTCCGTGGCGCCAAACTGAGAGGAGGGGAGGGAGGGGGAGGGGGGGAGGAATGATTCTCGAGATTCAACCCCTACCAGCTGCTCTTGGAGCCCTCGTGCGCGAATCCTTCGGGCTGCCAACTATCCCTCTTCGCTACCCACCCTTCCCACCCCCACCCCCTAACCACCCCCCACCCTCTCGAAACATTCGTCAGTCTGTGGAGCAACTGGTTGCGATGCAACTGGTCTTGGACCTTTGTGTGCACCTTTTTGTTTGCGTTCGACAGGTTGGTATACATTGTTTTAAGGGTTGTTTTTTCAGGGTGACTTTGAAGGATCGAATGGAAGGACCTTTTGATACGCTCGAATTTTTTGGTTGCGTTGAAACTTGGAATTTGGGACGGTAAAAATAAATAAATGAAATTGGACGACAGATTTTGGACGAAGTCGACGTTTTGAAAATATATATTCGTGTGAGAATTGAAAAAAAAAAGTGCAAATGGGGTGGTCCAGAAAGAAAAATTGAATTTTGTGTATCGTGTGGGGTGTCGTGTGAAAGGGCTTGTCGTGTGGAATACAGAAATATATATATATGTATATTTTTTTTCGTGATTTTGGACAGCTTGTTTAAAAAGGATATTCCGAAATATATATGACTAAAAATAGAGTAGCACCCCCCTCGCCCTTATTTGCGCAAAAACTACTGGTCCGAAAAATTTCAAACGAACGACTTGCTCGAAGGTCAACGAAAAATTACAACAAAATTCTTGGGTCTTATGAATTTCTAGAACTTAATTTTTAAAAAAATTGTCGTTTTTTTTAAGAACGACAACTCTGTTGTTCGTTTTTTTTTTTTTTCATGCCACGGACGTTTCGAAAAGGATGCAGAAGTGGGGCTTGAAAAAGTATCACAGCTACAGTTTTTTAAAAGTTTTTTTTTAGTTTTTTAGTTTTTTTTTTTTGCCTCTACGAGTTTGGGAATTGAGGTCTGCAATTGGACAAAGGTCGGTCTGCATTATAAACAAAATTTGTGAGATCAGTTTCTTTTTCTCTCTATTTTGTGAACCAATTTGTTTGTTCGTTAATTCTTTCTTTTTCGGTAAATTCTCATTTTTCATTATTTTCTTTTTTTATTTCAATATTATTCGCTTGCTGTCTCGTTCTATTTTTTCAAATTCATTTATTTACTTACATCTATACTCCTTCGTTATCGTCCTCTTTCAACATTCCCTTCTTCATCTTCCATTCCATTCCTCTCACTCTCCATCCATCTTTCTCCTTCAATTTTCATTCTGCCCTATTGTCCGTCCGAATGTTTCCACTTTCTTTCATCCCCCAAATTCTCCCCTGTTTTTTTCCAACGTTTCTCTTCGCAATCTTCTTTTCATTCCCCTTCCCTCGCTTCACTTTCCTTCTTTCCAATACCTCCTCTCTCTCTCTCTCTCTCTCGTGTCCTTTCCCAGCTTGAATTTCGCCTGTTAAAGCTCCCCTGCAATGTATTTCGGGGTTCCCCTCGAGTCTCACCCATCTTATCCCATTATCCACCCGGTCCATTATTTTTTCCTCGCCATCTTTCGCATGCCCACTCTCGTCCAGCTTTTCCAGCTTCCCGAACTCCTAATCCTCCCGCTACTTCCATCCTTATCTCATCTCGTTATTCACCCGAAATGCTGTGTTCTCTGTATTTACCATTAAAACCTTTCCTGTTATTGTCCTATGGATTTCACTGACTTCTCGATCCCCAAAATCTTTCCACTTCGCTTAACCCACGTGGGTTTCCCCGATTTTTTTTCTTCGACTTCAAAAGCCCTTATCACCGCCCCCTTATTGATTGCTCATCTCATCTGGTCTTCTTCCGCATCGTTTTTATTTACAAATAAGTACTGTTGACATTTTTAACCATTTTTTTTGTCACCAATGACATTTTTTTATTGTTTATCAATCAATGACATTTTTTATTGTTTATCACCGAATGACATTTTTGACACATAACCCAATGACATTTCTATTGTTTATCAACCAATGACATTTTTTATTGTTTATCACCAATGACATATTTTATTGTTTATTACGCAATGACATTTTTTATTATTTATCAACCAATGACGTTTTTTATTGTTTATCAACCAATGACATTTTTTATTGTTTATCACCAATGACATATTTTATTGTTTATCACCCAATGACATTTTTTATTGTTTAACACCAATGACAGTGTTTATTGTTTATGACATTTTTTATTGTTTATTACCAATGACATTTTTATTGCTAATCACCCAATGACATTTTTATTGTTTATCACTAATGACATTTTTTATTGTTTATCACTAATGACATTTTTTATTGTTTATCAACCAATGACATTTTTATTGTTTATCAACCAATGACATTTTTATTGTTTATCACACAATGACATTTTTTATTGTTTATCACCCAATGACATTTTTATTGTTTATCAACCAATGACATTTTTATTGTTTATCAACCAATGACATATTTTATTGTTTATCACCCAATGACATTTTTTATTGTTTATCAACCAATGACATATTTTATTGTTTATTACGCAATGACATTTTTCATTGTTTATCACCCAATGAAATTTTGACAAGTTGAATGTTTGATTGAAAAAAATGATGTACTTTAAATAAATTTTCATCGAACCAATGCTCATTCCTGATCTTCCCGATTACTCCTTCGTCTCATGTACATCAAGCAGCCTCTCCGTACTATAAAATATTTCACTGTTACCACCCAGAATTTTCGTACCTTGAAAAAAAAAAAATTCCATTTCCATTTCCAACTTGAATAACTCATTTGCACGATGACTAATCGGCTTTTTGCTATACCAAATCTCATTTGGCATTCGTGCAAAAGGGAATAATCAAACGAGCAACGTTGCGCCCTTGACTTTGACGTAAAATAAGCTCTCTCGGTGAATCCGCTTACGCTCATCGTCGCGGGTCCATTCGGAACGACGATACAATTAAAACTTTCGACAGCCGTTCGAGAATAACAATATCAAACGAAAATTCCGTTTCGGCGTGTTTCGTAAATTTCCGGTGAACGGATCGTGTGAGTGAGAGAGAGAGAGAGAGCGAGAGATTTGTGATTCGTGATTTGTTTATTTATGCCATAGTAATTACTTCAGGCAATAATGATTAACAAAATACAAAAATTGATAATATAGATGAAATGCTGTACATCGATAGTGGTATTTGTTATCAACTTAAAATCAACTTAAAATTAACTTAAAAAATATACTTGTGTATAAATATGTGTATGATAAAGTAAACGTAAAATAACTATAAGAAATAACAGAAAATATTAAATATAAAATTATAAAAATTAAGATTATAAAATATGTATCAAGTATAAGGTGAAGTAAATAGAATGGATTATAATATAAACGTGGTTAAGGTGGATAATCTTGGGATTGATTGGTTGAAATGTTTGGAGAGAGAGAGAGAGAGAGAGAGAGAGAGAGAGGAGGGTGGAAGGGGTGGGCGACACACAAACGTGGCTGGTCACTACCGGAAGCAACGTTATCGCGCGTGGGCCCTGAAACATCGATCCACATTGTTCGTAATCAATACAAACTCCATGTGCATCTAAATATACACCCACGACATTTAAAAAAATGAAAAAATATAAAACAAAATAATCTGATAATAAAAATGAAATTTTTTAAAAATAATATAATATATTTTATATATATATATATATTTACAATATATTTTATTAAAAATTCGAGCATCGAGTTTCGACTTTTCAAACAGTGTTTTTTTTTTCGCAGTATCTTGGTCATGATGAAATTTTAATGGAAACAATGATGCGAATTATTTGAAAATGTATATTAATGAATTAAGGTTTTTAGTTGATATTTGTTTTTGTTCTTTTTTTTTAAATTATTTGTGGATTCAACGAATTATCATGGAGATCCCAATAAGTTTTTCTCAGTTTTTCGGATAAAAACAAAATATTATTCAACCTTTTTTTTTTTAAAAAAGAACATTGATCGAAAAAAAAAATCGATTTTTATAATTAAATTTCGATTTTCAGTGATTTCTTGAGGCTCAACATTTTTTACAATTTTTTTTTTTTTTTGTTCGTAAAGGTAAGCTTTCTTCACATGAAAAACTTGGTCAAGACTAATTGTTTTTTTTTTTCCTTCTTCGTATCAAAACACATTGATGAATGATTTAAAAATAGAAACATACAAAAAAAAATTGTATAGAACGACCGATAAAATTACATCGAAAAATAACCGACGAAAAAAAAATTTCAAAAAAAAATTCGACAGTCAATACACGTATTTCGTGGGGAATTTTTCATTCGTGAAAGTTACCAAAAACATTGATAGTCGCTAAGCCCAAAAACTCGTTACTCGAATTGACGAAAACAGCTCACACAAATATATTTTTATTTCAAATCCATTTCATTTCAAGTCCACACATCTCGTATATGTAATATCATTGTTTCGAACATCGATGCTTTCTTCTCGTGCACACGAGAATCGTCCGTGAATAAAAATGCAACGACAACGAAATTATTACGCGATTCGTCGCAGAAATAAAATTTAAAAAAATAATAATAATAATAATAAAAATCAATTGAATGCGAATTGCAACGTAGAACAAAGCCAATGGAAAACGTGATCGAACGGCTTGGCTAATGGTTTTCGAACAATGTAACCCTTTTTTTTATTTTTATTTTTTTTCTATTTTTTTCTTTGTCCACAAGTCTCGAAATACCGAAACATTTGCAACTCGTTTGCTTTTGTATGAAAATTATGTGACCGACGCGTTGATGACAGATTTGCTGGGTCGTCATTCAATTCAATTTGTCGTGACATTGATTGTGCTGTGTAATTACGCAATAAGTACCCTTATTTTCAGTAATTGCAACGAGGGTTTGAAGAGGGTCCATTGGAATATCAAATTCTACTTTCTCAAAGCTGAAGATGAGATGTAATCATGAAAGACAAATCTTGCGAACAATCGTGAACGTTTCGACGGGGGAAGGGGGAAGAGGGGGGGGAGGGTTGAAAGCACAAATGTTCGACGACGCAAATCGTTTCGTGGTTACGATTTTGCTGCTTCGTCGCGTCGACCTGTCGGCGGGAAAAATTTTCTTCGAGATTGCAAAACTGTTTTTTTTTTTTCATTTTCATTTTTATTTATTTTTCATTTTTTTTTTTTTCAAGCCTCGACTGTCAAACAGCCGAAACGACATTTTTTGACATTGTTTCACGTAACCCGGACCCGAGTTCGGCACCGTTCGACCGCGATAATTCGTTTTATGAGCCAGTGAACCGATCGACAACAATGAATAATTTTGATGATCCAACGAAATACGGTTTACGACGATATTATTATGTTTTACTTTAATTGAACAATTTTTTACTAGCTTTTGAAATTGTGAATTTACGAAATATATGATTGTGATAAACGTGCAAAATTATGATCATTAGAATTTGATAATTTTCCAGATGATCGTAATTTTTTTTGTTTTTTTCAGATTTTAGAAACAATGGTGATATAATAATTTCTCCAGGCTAATGGCTGAAATATGTTATCACTATGATTTATCTAATTTATCTATTTATCGATGTAAATTTCGTTTATTGTGATTTGCTGCATCAATTGTCAATGAGTCAATGAACCAAAGTCCAATCAATGTATAAATTATTCGAAAATTGTGACGAATATAAATTATTCCAAATTAAATTTATAATCCGGACCAAAGCAATTAGAAAAAATTATAATCATTTTTTTAAATGTTGTACAACGTACAATTTGGATATTAGTTAACCTCGTGAAAGTTTCGAAGCTTCGAGAAACGATGGTAGAAAAAAAATTGCTTTTTTTTTTGTTTTTTTGTGTTTTGTTTTTTTTCCAATTACTTTCCGACCGCGTATGGCCGGAAAAGTTATTTGGCTCGATCACGTGGAACAAGTCGAAACGTGGCTGTTATCGGGGCGAGGGGGGGGGGAGGGGGGGGGGGAAAGACTCTGGGTCTCTCTTCAGTTGTAACGAGATGAGAAAGGGTCAATGGTTTAGATTGCGTCGAAGATTCAACGCGTGAGCGAATGAAACGAGGGGGGGGGGGGGAGAGAGAGACGAACGAACAAACAACTCGATTATTCGCTCGATTTAACGATATAATGTTGATGCACGGTCGTGACACGTGGTGGTTGATGATTCGCGTATAACAAGATCGTCGGTCATGAGAGACGGAGGGGGGGGGAGGGGAGGGAGGCTGGAAGGGAAAATTGTGAAGGGAAAATTTGTCGATAACGAAAATGTGGAAGACACGATAAAGGACAGAGCGAAAAAATTGATGCGAGACGAGAAGTGATGTTCTGAGTCATGGCAATATTTTTTCGTCGTTCTCTATTTGGGGGGGAGGGGGGGGGGGGGCATCAATTAATATCAATTATAATTAAAGAGCAACCCCGACGACGGATTAATGAAAAAAAAAAAGATCTTATCACGATTGTTATTATCATCTCGATTATTAATTGGTTCAACTTTTTAATAATTTAATCGTTATTTAATTTTAAGTTTAAGTTTAATTATTAATTGGTCCAACTCGATTATTAATTAGTTCAACTTTTTAATCATTTAATCATTGTTCAATTTTAAGTTTAAGTTTAATTATTAATTAGTCCAACTCGATTATTAATTATTTCAACTTTTTAATATTGCAATCATTATTTAATTTTAAGTTTAAGTTTAATTATTAATTGGTCCAACTCGATTATTAATTATTTCAACTTTTTAATCATTTAATCATTATTTAATTTTAAATTTGAGTTTAATTATTTAGTTATTATTTATTGAATTGAGTATTAGCATCTCGTAATTGAGACACGAAAGCAACGTTTCGAAATAAAAGTTTTGCAAGATTTTGTTATATTTACGTATTTAAGAGAAATTTTTTTATCACGTTATTCTTGTGATCACGAAAACTTACTTTTTTTCATGTCTAAGACTAACAGAGCCCGGTCCACGTCTTTCATTCAATAACATTTACAAAGGTCCATTTTTTTTTAAGGTTATGGAAGATGGTAAAAAAAACACGTTTTTTTGGGTTATTTCGATCCTGATATTCTCGAAAATTGGATCCAATTTAAACAAATCCTCAAACAAATTACTATAATTATAAACCATTATATATATACATGATTATAATTTTTAATTAAATTTTTCAATTTTTTTATTCGTTACTTTATCGAGTCGTTTGTCAGTTTGACTCATCGTCAGTATTTCAAAATTCCAATCGACAATCCTGTTTTCGACTGCAGCGACCCCTCCGCGGATTGATAATCATTCCACAAATGCATCCCCACAATCATAAATATCGTTAAAAACATTTCCACAATAATTACAACCTCAATCGTAAAACGTTATTATATATTCATCAATTTCATTTTACAATGCACGTCCATAAATTTAATCAGATTAAACCCTCCGATCGACTCGAATGATCGTTCAGTGGTGAAGGTAAACAAAACCTTTGAACGAAATGCCCATCCCTGTTGAAGGGTGGTTCGACGATTTCACGAGTTAACGTAAGTTCCGGTGTATCGAATAACAAAAGGATCCTCCATTTTCTTCCACTTTTCATTCTCTCAACGTTCTTTTTCACGTCGCTTTATTTTTCTTTTTTTCTTTTCTTATCTTCATCCTCTCTGATTTTTTTGACTCGCAGCCCTTAACCGAGCCTCCACCGACTTTTTCACGAACCCATATCTGCAGACCTCTCACACACAACGATAATGCAGGGGAGACCGGGGCAAAATGGTATAGCGGGGCAAAACGGCACAGGGTCATAATGGGATCGGGGCATAATGGGATAGCAAAAAATGAAGTTTCTCGGGTGCTCGATTTCAAGGAAAATGGGATAGAGGGTCAAAATGGGACATAGAGGACTGAAATATGAAATTGTGGGGCAAAATGAAATCGGGAGCAAAATGAGACCACAAAAAATGAAGTGTCGCAGCCTCTCGTGAAAATCAGTGGTCTCCGATTGTTTCCCGTCCCATTTTGCCCCCGATCCCGTTTTGCCCCAACCGCCTCTTTCCGAGGAGCTCGATTTTCTCCGGCCCATTTTGCCCCAGTCCCCGTTTTGCCCCCAATGACGTATTTTCCAGCAGCGTTGATTTTCACTGTTCCTATTTGCCCCAAACCCGGTTTTGCCCCGGTCCCATTTTGCCACGGTCCCATTACGCCACCGCTGTACCATTTTGCCCCGGTCTCCCCTGCATTGCAGTCGAGCAACAAGTGACACAGTGACGTCAATGTGTTCGATGATTTATTTTTCTTTTTTTTTTTACATTACCACATTTCTGTTTTTTTTTTTGTCCACGTCCCCCACGATTGTAATTCACACCCTGCTCAACTGGGACGTGTGTGTGCGATGAAGGGCGAACGTTGCAGTGAGAAAAGAAAAAAAAAAAAGTGACGTGCGTGGGTGGGCGAGAGAGCGTATCGGTTGACCAATCATCCTTCATCGAGTATCGATCGTTCGACATTTCGATCAATAACTCAACCAATCCCAAAACCAATACCGTTGGAAGGTCTCGTGACGACTGTGAAATTTTATTCATCATCGGCCGATGAAGTTTCCAAGGGCGGAGAGACTCCAACATTAAAAGAAAAAAAAGAGAGATTTACGATGAAACCAACGAAATAAGAAAAAAAGAAGAAAAAAAACAATCTTTCTCTCCTCCATTCACGAAGCGAATTGTTTATTTGTTTGTTTGTTTTTTTTTTCTCTTTTTCTTTTTTCCTTCCTCGGAGTAGAAAAAAAAAAATTACTGGAGTTTGGGGTAAATTGTATTCGACGAGTGAATGGAACTTGTTGTTAATCACCTATATTATTTTTAATCGTGCAAGATTTCGAATGATAATGATTATCGAATTAATGACGGTCGGTAAAAAAAAACGGTGAAGTGGAACAAGAAGAATTTAACATTTTATTCTGTGATGAAGAGAAAATATGTTGAATTAATAAATAAAAGAAAATGTAACATTTTCATTAATGATAAAAGATTAATGTTAAATTAAGGGATGAAAGAAATAATTGTGAGTGGAGTAAGATGAGGCGAGGAAACAGTCGAAAAGGGTGGAAAACGAAAATTTTAATAATAATAATAATAATAATAATAATAATAATAATAATAATAATAATAATAATAATAATAATAATAATAATAATAACAACAACAACAACAACAACAACAACAATAATAATGGTCATTATTATAACCATGATGACAATGATAACAATAATGATAATGATAGTACTAAAAAAAAAAGAAATTTCTATTTTTTTGGCATCAAAAAAACAATTTTTTTTGTACTGGCATAAAAAAAAACCAAAAAAAAAAATGTGTGTTTCTTTTTTTTCTTATAATTTTCTTTGTCCCGTTCTGATAACACAATAACGATAATAACGTCTGGCCTGGGGGGGGGCGAATAACAAATTACACGGAACAAGCGATTGGTTCGACGAGAATTACGCGAATTATTCACGTCAACGTAATTTCGGGGTCTCGATTAATCGTGACTGTTGGACTTGATATGGAAATCATCGCGAAGGGGGGTTTCGCGTACAATTCGCAATCTGCGATTCGCAAGACGACGAGGATGAGGAACGACGACGAAGACCTGGACGACGACGACGACGACGAAAGGAAATTTGATGACCTATGGTAATTGGCTCTTACGTTGGCCCACAGGGGTGCGATAATTCATTCGTCGAGAGTCCGCTATGCTCTTAATGAGAACCAATTGCCGGTAATCCGACACTGGGATACCCCACGTCGAGGTTGAGAGCGGAAAAAATAATTCGTGAGATAAGGTTTTGGATGTGGAAAAACGAGACGACGGGAATATTTTTAGATATTGATACAGACGTTTCTAAATGTATTCCAGAATATCGTTTTTCAGAAGGCGAAACCGTAATCCTTACGGAAAAATTTTCGTATACAAGATTTTTCATATGAAAAAAAATTTTCACGCAAAAGATTTTTCATATGAAAAAAAATTTTCACACAAAAGATTTTTCATATGAAACAATGTTTCACACAAAAGATTTTTCATATAAAAAAATTTTTCGCAGAAAAGATTTTTCATATGGAAAAAATTTTTCACACAAAAGATTTTTCATATGAAAAAAAAATTTTCACACAAAAGATTTTTCATATAAAAAAATTCTTCACACAAAAGATTTTTCATATGGAAAAAATTTTTCACACAAAAGATTTTTCATATGAAAAAAAATTTTCACACAAAAGATTTTTCATATAAAAAAATTTTTCACACAAAAGATTTTTCATATAAAAAAATTTTCACACAAAAGATTTTTCACATAAAAAAATATGAAAAATTCTTTTTTACGGTCTAGAATCATTTGAAAGGTGGGAAAAATGGATTTTCATTTTTTTTTTCCAATTTTTTAATTTGGCATTGCCTGAATTCATTTGAAAGTTTACAAAATCTTTTTTTTTTTTTAATTTTTTTTTTTTAACAAAAACGGTCGGGCAACAGAAAATAAACAAAAAAATCTACATCGTGAAAAATTGGTATCACAAAGAAACCGAAAAATCGTTGGCAAGCTGTCCGGCAAACGTAACCTAAAAAAAAAAATAAATAAATAAAAATGTTTTTTTTTCATCGAGCAATCTTCTTTCACGAAGATTTTCACGTTGATCGACGGATTATTCGGACGAAAAAAATGTAAAAACAAATGAAAAAGAACGAAAAGTGCATTAGGGTTCGACGAAGGAAAACCCGACGTAGTCGGATCGTGGTTTCACTGTCCGACGGGATCATCTCGCAATTCGAATTTCTCATTTTCCGCCCCCGCGTCCATCGGACGAGACTCGTGTACCTGTGGCCTGTCTGCCCGTCGCGATCGCTAAACCGTTGCCCCAATGCGGAAACACGTGCGCCCTTAAAACGTTGAAATATGAGCGGGGAGGGGGGAGGGGAGGGGGGGGGGGCAGAAGAAGAGTTAAAAGAATGGCGCACGCTCGAGAGCTGATTCAACACAGGTGGGCGAGTTATTAGTGCGAGTTATCCAAAGTAGAAAAAAAAAAATATATATATATATATATACATAGTACACGTGTAAACTGTACATGTCCAATCTCTTGTGTACTTAATAATTTTTCAGACGCCTCTTTTTTTTTTTAATCAAGAGAATGAATGAGAGAAACTGCTCATTTCCCCGTTTTCAATTGGATGAAATTTTTTTTTTTTCAATTGGATGACAGATACTTAAACAAAATTAAGAACTGTCGCTAATAACCTTAGCAGTCGATGTGACACTAAATAAAAAAATAAAAATAAAAATAAAAAAAAAATTAAGAAACTTTCTTCATAAAATCAAAGCGGGCATCACTGTTCCTAATATTTTTATTTTATTTTTTCAAAAATTGTTGAAAAAAAACGGACTTTTTTTTTCTGTAATTCCAATATAGGACAATGGTTTCGTATCTAAAAAGAAATAAAAATGAATAAATAAAAAATGAAATCTATCTCGCGCAAAATCGTTATTTCGAATTATTTTCGATGGAAAATCAATTTTTTATTTTTTATTTTTCGTAACTGATAATCAAAAAATTGTACAAAATTATCGAATATCAGATAAAATATAATAGAGTTAGGAAAAGGGGGAGGAGGGGGTCCGAAGGATCTTAGAAAAAATTAGTGACGTCGTAGAATCCGAAAGATACTGAAAAAAAAAAGGTTTTTTTCTTTTTCAAATTTACCGAATATAAAAAAAAATATTTAAAAAACGTACATATAATTTATTCACACATCGCGAGGGTTTTGTTCGTGGCAACGTTCACACGACCGAACAAATTGCGACCAATCACAGGCCATCCGCATCATCGAGTTGGAAAAAATGATATTTCGCGAATGATCGATCAAAATTAATCGCGGTTAGAATGGGCGAAGATGACGAACGAACATTGATGAAAAATTCGTCGACGATTCGACGATAATTCGGCGACCCACATATGGCATCGACGGTGCCCATCAATCGATCACGACGTTTGTCCACCGTGCCAAACGAGTGAGCCATAACATTTCACAAGTCATATTTTATTTTCATGTGTTTTTGTAAAAAAAAAATTATCAAACAATTTCGAAAAAAATCATTTTCGATTGAATTAAATTATCACGAGAATAATCTATCGACCAAAAATTCGTTGAATCGTCGATAAAGTTGGACGTCCAGACCCAACGCGAACGATGATTATCGCAACGGTCCGAAAAACTTTGTGACGTCACAACCCACGAAGGATTTTTGTTATCGCGATGACGAGAGACCGTCGCGCGGATACGACGACGACAAAGCTTCGGGTTTTCGTCGTCGGGGCGAAATTCGGAGCGATCGAGAATTGTACAAACTGTCCGAGGAACGAAGTTCGGACGAGGGTTCGATGACGGAACCGGAGGTCGACGACAATGCTCGTGGGGTATCATCATTTTTCATTATTTAATTATTTATTTTTTTACGTTATTGTCGGATGATGTATTTTTTTTCCAATGACGTTTTTATTCTGATTTGGATTTACAAGTAATGCATTATTTAATTGATCCTGGGTATCATAATTTTTTATGATTTTTTTTCATATTATTGTCGGATGATATATATATATTTTTTTTTCAATGACGTTTTTATTCTGATTTGGATTCACAAGTAATGCATTATTTAATTGATCCTGGCTATCATAATTTTTTATGATTTTTTTTCATGTTATTGTCGGATGTTATATATATATATATTTTTTGCAATGGTGTTTTTATCCTGATTCAGATTTACAAGTAATGCATTGTTCAATTGATCCTGGCTATCATAATTTTTTATGATTTTTTTTCATGTTATTGTCTGATGATATATATATATTTTTTTTGCAATGGTGTTTTTATCCTGATTTAGATTTAAAAGTAATGCATTGTTTTATTGATCCTGGGTATCATAATTTTTTATGATTTTTTTTCATGTTATTATCGGATGTTATATATATATATTTTTTTTGCAATGGTGTTTTTATCCTGATTTAGATTTAAAAGTAATGCATTGTTTTATTGATCCTGGGTATCATAATTTTTTATGATTTCTTTTTCCTGTTATTGTCGGATTATATATATATATATTTCCCATGACGTTTTTATTCTGATTTAGATTTACAAGTAATGCATTGTTTAATTGATCCTGGGTATCATAATTTTTTATGATTTTTTTTCATGTCATTGTCGGATGATATATATATATATATATATATATTTCCAATGATGTTTTTATTCTGATTTAGATTTACAAGTAATGCATTATTCAATTATGCATTAGTTAAACTCATTTTTATCAGTGTCGGATGATATTGAAAAAAAAAAAACGATAATATTATCAAGATGTACTACTTAAAGGCCTTGTTTACGCGATTTCGCCAATGTTCGAAGGTACTTCTCTGGACGCGGTTGAAAAAAAAAAAAACAATTGCGCACATATTGACAAGGAATAAAGATGAAAAAATCAGAATAACAGTACATTACGACACTGGTACGAAAAATTTTACACTGGTACGAAAAAAAAGTGGTGGTATTCGGTATTCGGTCCCGAAAACATTTTTTCCGTACTCGTATCGCATAAATTTTCATGTCACAATGTGTGTAAAACCGCACTTTTACGCACAGCGTGTCGTAAAATATTTTTTTTCATTTTTCCGAGACTATAAGTTTTTAATGAACGAAGCAACGTAGCCCACGACGATGAAGCGTTTTAATTTTCAGGACGTTCGTCCGATCCGACGAGGCATCGACGTTCCGCCACGAAAATACGACGAATCGACCAACGATTATTCGAATAACGGTTGCGGAAAATCCGCGACGTTCCGTAAAACGTCGCAGTACGAAAAACCCAACGACGACGAGGACGACGACGATGACGACGACGACGACGACGACGACGAACGTTCGGACGTCGGCGGAGCAATTTCCCCGACGACCCCGAAGCCGTCCTCGTGCCCGCGTAATCTGCGGGATTACGCGAACACGGTGAACCTTCCCCAAGCGTTGATAGCCATGAGAAAGCTCGAACGTCTCAAGGAACTTCAGCGACAGAGGGATCTGTCCGAGAGATATTTTTCCCAGGAGATAAAACGTCTCATCGGCGATCATTTCTTCAACAAGGTGCCGATCGTCGACGGGGGTTCGGTCAATATTCGCGATCGACGAATCGCGGATAACGGAAATCGTGGATTGGGCGATGGGACGAAGAACATCGTCGAACAACGAATCAGAGCCGGTGGTTATTCCAAAGTACGGTTAAAATTTTTTTTTTTTTTTTATTATCCTGCGGAAAGTATTCTCAGGGTTTTGTAGAAATCTGGGAACCCTTCGATCGGTTCTACTATCCCCGATTCTGCATTTCCCAGTTCTATTTTTTCCAGTTCTACTTATCCCAGTTCTAATTTTCTCATTCCCACTTTTCCCAGTTCTGCTTTTTCCAGTTCTACTTTTCCCAGTTCTGCTTTTTCCAGTTCAACTTTTCCCAGTTCCACTTATCCCAGTTCTACTTATCTCACTTCTACTTTTCCCAGTTCTACTTATCCCAGTTCTACTTATTCCAGTTCTACTTATCCCAGTTCTAATTATCCCAGTTCTACTTTTCTCATTGCCACTTTTCCCAGTTCTACTTTTCCACAGTTCAACTTTTCTCATTCCCACTTTTCCCAGTTCTACTTTTCTCATTCCCACTTTTCCCAGTTCTACTTTTCCTATTCATAGTTTTCCCAGTGTAACTCATCGATGATTGGTTGGTTGGTTCATTTGCTTGGTGCTGGCTCGAATAAACGAACCAACCGAACAATCAACGATGAGTTACACTGGAATAACTATGACTGGGAAAAGTAGAACTGGGAAAAGTGGTAATGGGAAAAGTAGGACTGATCGAAGACAGTCTTCAGGCATCCCAATTTGATACGTAGACGCAGGTCGTTTACCCAAAAACAGAAATAATAACGTTGAAACGAAAAAACAAAAAAAAAAACCATTTGAACCAATGATTTGAAATTTTTTTCTGTCCACCCCATCGAGTGGGGTGTCTTTCAATACGTCTCCTCAAACGCAATAAAAAATGTTGCGACATCTTTTCATTTCGACCCTCCGGTCACGAGATATTCGCTTTCAAAGTCATTTCTGATTTTTAAAGTCTCTAATTTCCGAAATATCGATTAAAAAAATCGTGAAAAAAATGCCAGAATGTAGCTTCCAATTAGTACATTCGATCATAAATCATAACGAACACTCCAGCAACAAATAGTAATACGAAAAATATTGAAATAAAAATATTTCGTTGACGCGTTTTGTGGAGATAAAATCTTTCGTCAATTCAATTATTTCTATATTCGAAAAACGATACAAAAAAAAAAATACTAAAAAAATATTACACGACGTATTACGTCACCACTCGCTGATTCGATCGAATGGCAATTTAAAAAAAAAACAAATAAACACACACACACACGTTTCAGGAGTTGGAGCCCTGCGGCACGTTGACGGTGACAACGAGATTGGATTGCGGTTGCGTGAGAGAGACAACAGCCCCGTTATTCAACAATTCCATGGGTCACGTTAAAAAGTGCGACGTTCATAGATATGAAACGTGCAACGTATCCAAATTGACAGCCACGAGTCCTCAAGAATTGACTTACAGGACCGTCCAACCGACCTCGAGGATGTTGAACCCGACTTCCGGCCCAACCAGACCCAGATCCCGAATCGTTCCGGATTTTTCGAATCATCCGAAATCGTCGAACCCAACTTCACGCGATTTGGAATTTTGGCAAGATCGCAGATCTTACCAATCGAGAATCGCACGTTCGCCGAGATTGACGTCACCGATGAGAAACAATTCGCCCGTACGAAATTACAGCCAAGAGTCGTTCAATTCGCCCGGAGAATGATCATCGTATTGACCCTGTTGTGATATATTTATCGTACAGTCCAATTTATTTTTTTTAGTCGTCGAGTGGTAATGGAAAAAACAAATATATAGTAAAATAAAAATTTCGATATGAAATTTATATTTATCGTCGATAGATATTTTCAATGTCTTGTGTTTCTTGGTGTTTTTTTTTTCGTCTTCTAAATTTTATCACGTGTCGTTTGATTCGCCGAGAGAATGACATCGTATTGACCCTGTTGTGATATATTTATCGTCCAGTCCAATTTATTTTTTTAGTCGTCGAGTGGTAATGGAAAAAAAAATATATAGTAAAATAAAAATTTCGATATGAAATTTATATTTATCGTCGATAGATATTTTCAATGTCTTGTGTTTCTTGGTGTTTTTTTTTTCGCCTTCTAAATTTCATCACGTGTCGTTTGATTCGCCGAGAGAATGACATCGTATTGACCCTGTTTTGATATATTTATCGTCCAGTCCAATTTATTTTTTTTTAGTCGTCGAGTGGTAATAGAAAAAACAAATATATAGTAAAATAAAAATTTCGATATGAAATTTATATTTATCGTCGATAGATATTTTCAATGTCTTGTGTTTCTTGGTGTTTTTTTTTTTGTCTTCTAACTTTTATCACGTATCGTTTAATTTTGTGATATTGTGATATTTATTGTCCAGTCAAGTTCTCATCGAAAAAAAAAAAAATTTGTATTATCGAATGGTCCACTCTGATGTTTCTTTGTTTATTTTTTTTTTTTGTCGTTTCTTTTTTTTCTGTTCATCGCGCGTATCGATCAGTTTGTCAATTGAAATCGTTGAAATTGTGGGGGGGAGGACCGAAATACGTAGAAATCATCGACGTCGTTTGAAAAAAAAATATTTCTTGATAATGGGTTCGGAATCGGCGATCGTTCAAATCGGATTGACACTCGTAAACGCTGTGATACATTATATTCTATACAGAACCGCCGTGTCTGTTATTGTTTTTTTCAAAGAAAAAATTTGCCAATTTTTCAATGCCATGATCAGCGAAAGAAATTCGATTGCCAATCACAAGCAACAAGTTACCGTGGCAATCGAGACCGAACCAATCACGCTTCCCATCGCCTAACCCAACGTCTCCTGTCATCCAAATTCTCGTCAAGTTTGTGTCCACATTTATTTATTTATTTATTTATTTATTTATTCATTAATTTATTAATTTAGAAATTTAGAAATTTAGAAATTTAGAAATTTATTGATTTATTAATTTATTAATTTATCAATTTATCAATTTATCAATTTATCAATTTATCAATTTATCAATTTATTAATTTATCAATTTATCAATTTATCAATTTATCAATTTATCAATTTATCAATTTATCAATTTATTAATTTATTAATTTACTAATTTATTGATTTATTAATTTATTAATTTATCAATTTATTAATTTATCAATTTATTAATTTACTAATTTACTAATTTACTAATTTACTAATTTATTAATTTACTAATTTACTAATTTATTAATTTATTGGTTTATTTATTTATTTATTTTTCAACGTCAATGAAAAAAAAAAAAATCAAACTCATCTTTGGACAATTGAAAATGTTAAAAATATATAAAAAAAAATAATTGCAGTTTGTTACCATCGAAAGAAAGAAAAAATAGTTAAATTCGAATAAAAAAATCAACGAAATTGAAAAAAATGGCCGGCCACGCGGAAACATTCACGACGATGACGCACGAACAATTTAATTGGCCATATCCAAAAGCAATTTTGGCAAAACCGAGTCAACCGCCTATGCGAACGGGGATTCGTATTTTCGAGAAGAGAATGGATCCCGATGACTGCCCGTGCGATGTTCACGGTTTGCAAAATAACGCGAAAAGGTATTTTCATTTTTTTTCTTTTTTGTCGCAAAGAGTTATTGGCTGGAATTTTTTTTCTTTCTTTCTTTAATAAATTTATTCGAATAATTTTTTGTGATGTATTAATTTATTATTATTCAAATAATTTTTTGTGATGTATCAATTTATTATTATTCGAATAATTTTTTGTGATGTATCAATTTATTTGAAATTCAGGTACAAAGCTCTGGCAAATGAGGAACGATATTTGCGGGATCGAGTGGCGAGAGTCAATCGTGAAATGACGAAACTGGTCGCATCGACACTCGACGAAAGTTGCTCGATGGGGGACGAAGTGATGATGAGTATTTATCAAACGGATTACGAAAGACGTGGTACATTGATTATTGTTTATTCCTCGTTGAGAAAAAAATCTGTGTGACAGGTCCAAACGATTTTCATCAAAATTTTCATCACCAGTCATCGTGTTCAAAATTTTCCGGTAACATTCGAACTAAATAAATGTTATAACAAGCTGCAAGTTGAAACTTCAAAATGAAAAAAAAAAAAAAAAAAAAGAATTTAAAAAAATGCTTCCTCATGGAAAAAATTCTTAAAGCAAACTTTAAGCTTCAACTTGCTTTTCATCTTCGTTCAAATTTTATTCAATATTTTTTTAAATTACATTTTTTTTTATTTCGTTATTTCGAAAGCTGAAATTTTGAAAGTAGTTATTTATTTATTTATTTATTTTCAAATTTACACATTGATTTTCCGTTTGTTCGTCCATTGATTTTTTTTTTTTTTCGATCTACGTAAAGGAAAAAGTCGAAGCACTTTGACTTTTCGAACGAATAATCGAAATTTGAAAAAAAATTGCAGATATTCCAATCGGCAAATACAGAACATTGATGGCGGCGATTGATTCGCCGATAGGATCGCCCATAAATCCGATTGTCACGAATCTGAAAAGTGGATTCAGAGATCCAACGAGATTTCGTTACAGCGCCATCGAGAGACCGATCGTTCGACCGCCGAAATCCATCGACGTGCTCAGAGGTCGGAAAAAAAAATAAATAAATAAATAAATCATCGTTATCGACGAGAATAAGCACTTATTAGTTCAATAAACATTTATTTTTGAAATAAATTTTCAACCTCAATTGAATTATTTAGTTGAAATTGTATTTCAATTTAACTTGACATTTTAATTATTGAGTTGAAAATGTATTTCATTTGTTGAGTTGAAAATGTATTTCATTTTACTTGAGATTTTAATTATTTAGTTGAAAATGTATTTCATTTGTTAATTTGAAAAGGTTTTTCAAATTATTTTCAACTCAGATGAATTATTATTAAAACTTATCAAGGATTTACACCGACTTTCGATTTTCAGGAATACCAACTTTTTTTACCGGCTAGACTTGCAATAATTAATCAACGATAATCGCAAAAAAAAAATGTTGCAACTTTTTTAATCGTCGCATATATCGCAATTATTTATAATTGTTTGTCCGAAAAAAAAAAAAAAAAAATCCAATAAATATTCATTGGAATGAAATTAACGATCGTCGGTTCTTCACTGATGGGTTATCAAAAATCTAGAATATATATATATTTTATTATTATAAATATTTTATATAATTTATATATTTTATATTTTATTATTTTATATTTTATTATTATAAATATATATATATATATTTTTTTAATTGTTCGTTGCAGTTCCCGAACCCATTGTCATGTGGGCAGAACCATTTACCGGTCGTTCCGAGTACGATGACACCATCAGCAAATCAGGATTGAGCAACATGAAAAATCGTCAACAATATCTTCAACCCCTGCCGTCGTCGAGAAGACGATGGGGAGATTCCAATCTCTGATTATTCGTTATCGCCACCTTTGTGTTTATTTTTATTTCATTTTTTCCCCCCATTTTCATGATAATAATAAAAATAAAAATAAATATATGAAAATGAGGTACAAAAAATGTTGATGAAAAATTTCAAAAAAAAAAAAAGAATGACGATTGCAATGTCACACACACACGTCACATGCCCTGAATTGTCAAATGTGACATTTTTTCAACCCCTCTCGACATCACAACGACTCGTCCGATAATTAAAAAAAAAACTCGAATAACAAAAATCACAATAAAAAAATGTCTTGCAACGTATTTAATACCGAATACACCGCCGAGTACACGAATAAGAAACATGATAAAGTACCAATGTGAGAAAATATCCAACACTGTTTTAAAAAAAAAAAAAAAAAAAAAAAAAACAACAAACTATTTTTCATTAAATTATTTCGTTGAATATTATTTATAATTGTTTTGGTTCGTTTGTCTTCCTTCAAAATGTTTTTTTTTTTATCGTTCATCGTTTTTTTTATTATTATTGTTATTTTATTGTCAGCCACGTTCCTCACGACTGCGTCGCAAAGGCAACCGAAGAAACAGAACAAGACGATCATCGAACAGAGACAGCCCGGAATCTCGATAAATTGAAAAATGATCCATTGATTGAAAAATTGTTGTTCCAGCGAATGAGAACCGTTTATCAAGTTGATTATAATTATAATCGTGAATTAACGAAGTCCGGGGATTGTTTGGATGGTGACAGCGAACTTTTGAAGTATTCGACGAAATTGTATTCGAATTCGCACGAGGAGAGCGTTCCTGGTCTACCAATTACTGCCAAAAGAGGTAGTCTCCAACAATTAAAATAAATATATATTGAAAAACAGATTCCCAAATTTTTTCAGATTTTTTTTTCCCACTATTTTGACAGCTGTCAATTAAGGCATTTTTCATTTATTTCATTTTTTTTTCAAAAATTTTTTTCACACGCTCACGCTGTTAAAAAAATATATAAAAAATTTGTTCGTCGCGTGAAATTGTCTCAGATTTTCGACGAAAATATCAGTTTTCCATTTCGACTCCCGAAAATCCATGAAAATTTGATTCGAATCACGAAACCCTTTTTTTCGGTCGTTACCCAAATTTCGAAAAATTTTTCAATGATCTTGTCGGAAGGATGAGAAAATTTCACGCGGAAAACGGATATTCGATATATTTTTTTCAACAGCGTGAGCGTGTGAAAAAAAAATACTTGAAATAAAAAGGAAAACTAAATAGATAAAAAAAATACCTTGATTGACAGCTGTCAAAATAATTGACAAAAAAATCTGAAAAAAAATTGGAAATTTAGGTTTTTCAACCTTCAACTTTAAGCTGTAAAAATATCGTAAAGATTCCAGATAGTTAAGTCCGAGACTGTCCGATGATTTGATGAAATGGTCGCAAAATTTATTTACTAATATATATAATTTATTAATTTATTAATTTATTAATTTATTAATTTATTAATTTATTAATTTATTAATTTATTAATTTATTAATTTATTAATTTATTAATTTATTAATTTATTAATTTATTAATTTATTAATTTATTAATTTATTAATTTATTAATTTATAATAAATTAATAAATTAATAAATTTATTTTCATCACAATTGTATTTCCACAGTTTTTGGTTTCGCGAGTCCGAAACAATTGCATTCGTGTCTCACGACCTATCAGAATACCTTCGGAAGAACCGGTGCTCGTATAATCATCAAAAACGCGAATCTGATTGCAACGCGAAAACGCAGAAGAGGATATCAAACAACCTAAAATCTTTTTTTTTCCACTCTTTCATTTTTTCCGCGTCAAATTCATTTCTCTCGACTCATTATTATTTATTTATTTTTTTGGTCTTTGTTTTTCAACAATTTTACGATGAACATTATTCGCAAATAACGCGATAATTTTGAAAAAATGATTTTCGAAACCGACGAAGAAACCCGAGATTTCTTGACGATATACAAAAAAGATTATCGTCCTAAACGCGGTAGTAAAAAACTCGATAAATTTGTTCAACCGTCGAACTATGAACCGCCTCTCAATGCTCTCAATGGACCGTATCACGAACATTTGAATTCGCGACTAAAGAACGAACGGGTTTCATCCGAAAACAGAACCGAAGACCTTGGTGACAATCTACAAAGGGTGATGATTTTAAAAAAAAATTATTTCACATTGTTATTTTGATATTTTTCATATTATTTCATATTTTCATATTTTCATATTTTTATTTATTTATTTATTTATTTATTTATTTATTTATTTTACTTATTTACTTATTTATTTATTTTTTCATTTTTATATTAATTTATTTATTTATTTTTCAATGCCAACTTGAACGCTAAAGTAGCATCAACTGATAAAAAAATGATTATTCGATCGATGAACAACATTTCGCAAAAGAAATAGTAAAACTTGATGTTAACTATTTCTTTTTTTTCTTAAAAAAAAACACAAATAAGTATTAATAAAAAAAATAACAAAAAATAAGTGAAATTAAAAAAATAATATTAATAAAAATAAAAAAATGTTTGCAAAGTCCATCGACGATGAGAAAATAGAGTCTGAAAATATTTGACGTGATAAATAATATAATCATTTAAAATCACGATTCCAGTTACGTTCGCGATATCGACATCTGACGAAAATTTTGCCC
The DNA here is from genome assembly GCA_963662125.1 of Diplazon laetatorius. NCBI lineage: Eukaryota > Metazoa > Arthropoda > Insecta > Hymenoptera > Ichneumonidae > Diplazon > Diplazon laetatorius. The sequence goes on along the minus strand of OY759158.1, from coordinate 611,979 downwards.
GATACACCACCGAACGAGAAAACGATCGAGGAGGACCAAAAAAAAGCGTTCAAGACGAATTATCAGTTACAGTACTCCACACACTTGGGTAATGAAAAGAAAAAAAAATAAACGACAAAAAAAAAAAACAGTGCCAGAAAAAAATTAATATATCAATGAAGGCTATTTATTTATTTATTTATTTTTTTTGCATTTTCAAAAAAATGTCGACGATCCTCAATACGTGATTGTTGATAAAACGAAAAAAAAAAATTGTTGATAGTTATTTTCGTTTCGTTCTTTATTCAATTTTTTTTTTATTTCATTCAAGTTCTGTAAAATTTTTGTTTTTGTTGATAAATCGATAAATTATTTTTCTTTTTTCATCATCGACAGACGATTATCTATCGTTACACGCTAAACGCACCGGAAGTGACAGACCCCCGGTTACGCTTCCTCGAGGATGGATAATTCCCGAAACCGTGCAAAAAAGTTCGTTCAGAGACAATCGTGATTCGGGATCGTCGTTTATTCACGAACGTTCGTTGAAATTAAAAAAACCGTCGAACAATTTGGATCCGAACGATAATGAACGCGAGATACTGCAAGTCCGGTCAGTTTGAAACGAAACGTCCGGCTAATCTTGCACACAAATCCCGGACAAGTTTCCAATGAGAAAAAAATTTCGATAAACATGGTTTTTGCCGAATTTTTCGTTTTTCGAAGGCTCGAACGCAGAAAATTAACAATTAAAAAAAAATTACTCGGGACAGTGTCCTAAAAAACGTACCGCAATCTTAAAAGAAAAACAAAGTAGCTTTTTACAATTTCTGCCAAAAAAAAAATAAATAAATAAATAAATAAATAAATAAATAAACATCTGAAAAAAATTCGATAAAACCTTAAAAATAAAAATAAATAAATAAATAAACATCTGAAAAAAATTCGATAAAACGTTTAAAACAAAAAAAAACGTTCCCATTATGTTTTTTTTTCAAAAAAAAAAATAATCATGTTTTACAAAAATCTTAAAATTTGAAAAAGCCGATGATTTTGCATTATTACTCAAAACACTTTATCGGGAACACCTTTAAATTGTTAAACGGATTTAAATTGACGCGGGTTATCGTTTACAGAACCGGAAACACGGAATACGCCGACGTTATCGGAGCTACGGGCGATCGAGTGATGAAACAACGATTGCACGGTGTTTCCCTTTTTCCGGATGCGCTTTCGCCTCGGCCCGAAGAACCCGGAAGCGTCACGTCCAACTGTTCCGCAGCCCTGTTGCCTCGAAGACAGGACGATAATATATTGAAAAAATCGTTGGAATCAACCGATAGCCCCTAAATCCTGATAATCGACGGTCGTTTAAAAAAAAACCAACAAATCTTTCAATGCGAATTATTACTTTGCTTTATTTACAAAAATTTATCGGACACTTCGGGGATTCGTTTTTTTTTTTTTTTTCACCAAATTAAATAACGTTTCCGGTCGGTCGGAAAAACGTGAAAAAAAAAAAAAAATATACAATCGATTTTTTTTTTTTCTATTTTTCAGGATCTCTATTTTTTGTTTTCTTTTGTTTTATCCTCTTTCGATATCAAGAATCAACCGTTTATATTTGTACCTTACGAGGAAAAGAATAAATTAACGGTTTTTCAGCCGATGGCAAAAACTTGAGAAACAAAAAATTATATGCGATAATTTAAAAATTTCATTTTTTTCCCTTTTTTTTTTATTCTCGTGTCCAGCAAGCAGATTTCTCTCAAGCCAGATAATTTTTTTTTCTTGCGATTGTTTTTCTTTTTATTTAATTTTTTTAAATTATTATTATTATTATTATTATTATTATTATTATTTTTAATTTTTAATTTTTAGAATCAATTGTTTATTATGCTGGACCCACTGATTTACTCACGAGAATCTCGAGATTCCCCACAAGTTCCAAGTGTGACGAGGAATAAGAGAAAACAAAATATACATATATATATATATATAGTGCGAAACTTAGTCCCGTAAAAGTGACGCGATTATATAAACAAAAACAAAAAAAAAAAAGCCACCGTGACGATTCAAACGTATCTACAAAACTATATGCAATAAACACCAAACGTGATAGCTCGTCGAGCGAGGAAGAGAAATTATGGTAAATGTATTATTTGCAAAAAAAAAACGGTCTCTCGTATGATTTTTCGTTTCATCCCCGAAAAAAAAAAAAATAAACAGAAAAATTGTTTACGAGATACGAAATGATTTTGGTGCGATGCGTATTTTCGTCGATGACTGATGGCGATGATAATTTCGACGATAATCCACGACGAATCGTTTCGATGACATTTTTTTTTGTTTTTTTTTTTTTTTTTTCAATTATTTACATTGCAGAGACGATCGATGAAGAGACTTAAAAAAAAAAAATAAAATCTTTTTGCCGTCAACGGCGAAACACACTCTTGAACGCAGACATTTACACACGTGATTCACGATTCCTTCGGTCACACGGCAATCGAAAACGTTCTCTCGTTACAAACGTTTTTCCATGCGCGAAGTCAAAATTTCACAATTTGCGGGAGCTCGCGCATGCGCGCGGGCGGCGCCAGAGGGAGCTCCGTCAACGTCCATCGGACGTCACTATGGTCGCGTCCGCAATCATTTCCGGTAACGAAGCCCCGGCGCCCTGAAAACACGCCAAGGTGCAAAATATGTTTATTTATTTTCATAAATGTTTTTTTTTTTTTTTTTTTTTTTTTTTTTGCTTCCTCATAAAGGAAGCTTTGTGACGGTGGGAAATTTTTTTTTCGAGATCTTCATGTCACCATGTTCAGAATGTTCCAAAACGTCGAGAAAACACATTTGGAGAAAATGTCCGGATGTATGTATGTGTGTGTGTGTGTGTGTAATGGCCTCCCAAAATTCAAACTTGCATAACTCGAGAACGGTTTGAGCTACAGCCCCCAAATTTTGCAGACATGTGCAGCTCCGTAATCACTTCTTTGACTATAATTTTCGAAATGATCGAAGCTGCGACTCAGATTTTATGTCGTTTTCAAATTCCCAAAAAACGAGCGTTATCACTCTAGCGATCGCAAATTTTGAGACACTCGTCTGAATAGTTCTTGACAAAGAGATACGTACCCAAGGTTAGTTGGTATTGCATTTGGGTCAAATCCATCAAATAAGTTTTGATTTTATGATATTTTGAATTTTTTCGAAAAATCAAATTTGTCGCTATAACTTTTGTGAACTTTGACGGATCAAGCTCAAACTTCACAAAAGTATATAAAATCATTCAGCCGTGGTGTATCTCAAATTTGGCGAAGATCAGTTGGATGGTTCGGTTTTGACAGGAATTCAAGTTTTTTGATCGTAGGTAGTGAACGAAGAATCCTTTATGAGGAAGCCAAAACAAAAATGCTTCCTCATAGCGCTCCCATAAGCATCACATTGCTTCCTCATAAAGGATTCTTCGTTCACTACCTACGATTCAGAGCAAGCAAATTGCAATGCTCAACTTGCAGCTTTTTTTTTTTTTTAACTTGAAACTAGCTTCCTCCGAATCTCAGCTAGTGAAACGAAGATTCCTGTACGAGGAAGCATCTCTAAAAAATGAAAATGTTTCCTCATCGCAGCATTTCGTGAACTTTTTTTTCCTTCTTCAACGGACGATAAAATTTGACGATTGTTCGATTGCAAACTCACCTCGATTATGATGGTGGAAGTCATGTTGTCCGTGTTGTGATGTTGCACACTGGCTTGCACGTTGGCCGGCAGTGAAATCGTGCGGATGGTGTTGCCGCTCGATGTTATGTGTTGAGCTATGAGATTTGCGTTTGCCGCAGCACGGCTGTAAATATAAAAAAATTAATTAAATAAAAAAATCATAACTAAATTCGGCAAATCGATCACAGACGCGTAGACGTTTGTCTACGCGTTTGAAAATAGGTTTTTTTTTCGTGATGATCGTCACTGATCATGACGAATTAAATTATTTCGTCTCTTTTGGTTCGAAACCGAGAACCCTATTTCACCGATGTTATTAAAAATACAATTCTCGCTGTCAAACCAAAAAAGAAAAAAATAGTCTTGCAAGAAAAATTTTTTTTCGAAAGTTTTGCCGTCGAAGTATTGAACATGAAATTCGACTTGAAATCAATTGATTAATTTCGAGAATTGAACGATAAAACCTCGTCGTTGGGTCTTTGAAGTAATTTTTCATCGCCTAATTATGATTCATATATATATATATTTTTTTTTTCGTGCTTACTTTCGCTTTTTCACTTGACCGGAATGAAAACGACCGCCTTCACCGCGAATTCGATTCATCGCGTGTCTATGCCGCGACTCGTGAAGATATTTCTGTATTAAATTTGAAGAAAAAAAAAAAAAAATTAAACACCATTATTGATCAGATAATTTAGTGACTTGAGTATCTCAGTCGCAAACACATTTCCGATCGAATGAAATTTTCATTTTTCACTCACGGGTCTTTCCTTGGGAATTTTTCCTTCGGCCTCGAGTTTCGCTCGTGCCTGACGTCTCTTCAGTATCCGTCTGTACTGTTTCGCGTTTACGTATAGCGGTTCCTCCTCGAGAAATTCCGCGTTCGGAAGAGCGACCCTCTGAAACTGGGCTTGTCCGCTGTTACCCGGTACCATCTGTGCAAACAACGTTGAATAACGTGAAATTGATTTTAAAAAAAATATATATATAAAAAAAAATGTTCATCAAAAAAATTTTCCAACGAGAGTGCGAATTGAAAAATCAATCTAAAATCCGATCGTGCTGAAACTCCACGACAAATGGTCATCACAACCGGACAATGCTTAGCCATCGATTGCAATCACCATCCAACGTGGATAATCTTGGTGTCCGTTGTCGATTTCCAGCATCTTTTTTTTTTTTTTTTTTTTTTTTTTTTTTTTTTTTTTTTTAAGAAGTCGAAGAATTTGGAGAATCGTAGGACACCAAGATTCGAATGTTGCTCTGTCGTCACTACTAGCCGGTATAACATATACACAGACTGCGCGAGTGAATAGAGTCTTTTTTCTTTTTTTTTTTTCTTTCGACAGTAATCACCATGACAATATTTCCTGCCTGTGAAGCTGCTGCGTCCGGACTGGACATGGGTTGCACCGGAGCCGCATTGGTCGTTGCCGTTGTGCCTTGCGACGTCGTTCCCGCAATTTGCATGAGATTTCCATTGATATTGATTACTGAAAAAATTCTAAAAGGTTTAAAAAAAAAACAGTCCGGCGCACGACCGCAAATTCTCGGCGTACATCATCATCGACTTCGGATTCTCACCGGTGGGTTGAGCCTGCTGCACCTGACCGTCCAATTGCACGGGTTGATATATGTAAGTCTGTCCGTCCGGAGTTTGAATGATCTGCGGCGTTTGCGGCTGTTGTATGACGATCTGTTGTCCGGCGCCGGCCAAACTGGACACGGGCACCACCTGAATCTGACCGTTGGGACCTGCCACCTGAATGGCCTGGGGCAACATCATGGTCTGACCGCCCTGGCCCATTTGCACAACCTGCACGGTTCCGCCCGCGCCTCCCACCATAACCGTCTGACCCTCGCTCAGTTGGTCCATCTCGTCTGTCTAAGTACGATCTGCAACAATATCGAACAACCGGGTGAGTCGCGACGACAACGATGAAATCGACAGATACAAATTCGATCGCTTCGACGTAGTTCGGGGAGGTTATGGTCGAAGGTAACGAAGAGCTTACCGTCGCCCTAACCTGCGAAGCCGCCGCCCGACCGACCGCCGCGATCAACGTCGTAAACATTATACGCGGCCGCTACGGCCGATCTATTTGTTTTTCATTTTTACATTGCGAGGCCCACGAAAGGAACCAACTACGCAGCGAGATGTTTGCGCCGCGGCTTTGCGAGTCGAGTGCGAAGGGTCTATGGTGGCCGCGGCGTTGAAGCTGGCTTTCGGAGCGAGACGAGCCATCGGGTAAACGATCAGAGGCCACAACGTTGTGCGGGGGTTGCGTGCGACGGAGACGCTACCCATGGCGGCCAGTGGAACATGACGGGCGGGGAAGTGGGAGGGGGGAGGGGAGGGGGGGACGGCGGGAAGGCAACCGCGTGCAATGAGCGACGCACAAATTGGGCGCGCGCGCGCGCAGCACAACAATGGACAGACGCGAATTTCGTGAGAAACAAAAAAAAACGAAAACAAAAAAAAACAATAACAACACCACGAAGACCACGGACGTCGCACAAGCGCCAAACATGGCCGTTGAAGGATGAAGAAAAAAAAAAAAATGAAACAGTTCGACGCGTCGTTCGCGTACCCGTGGTGACGCTATCCAAGAAAAAATTGTTACACGTATACATGTGTATTTCGTGATACCGAAAATTGTTAATTGTTGAGAATAAAAAAAAAACAGTTGACGATGTACAACGAGAATGAACGACGACCGATGGGTCACGTCACGCGTAAGTGTGTGTGTGTGTGTGGTTCGATAATTTGTGGACTTACATTGGATATTTTCGTAGGCACTTTCCCAATGATTGGTCGGCAAATTGAGGACCAATGGTCGGCGATAGCGAGTCCTCGGCCCTTGTGTATTGGTGGCACTGAAGGTGATACCTGCCAGTACGATGGCAGCCCGTGCACGACCGGTCGATGCCCCTCCGCCGTACGCGAACGGGGGGCCAATAGCGAAATGAGCGGTACGCCCCCTGACGGCGCACGCGCGAGTCAACGTGGACGCCGCGGCGTGTGCGTCGGGGGAATCACGTCCGCCACTCACGAACGACGAAATTTGTTACAAAATGTCGTTCCCGCTCACTTTTCGAAGCGTCGGGTTTTTTTTTTCCGCGCAATTATTTTTTAATCGATCGATTTTCATAATCTCGGTAGATCGGGAGTAAGGTTTTTTTTTTTTATTTTTTTATTGAGAGGGATGGAATTTGGGGTTTGAGAATAGATCGAACGGATGTTGACGATGTGATTTGAACGAATTTGGACGTTTATCGAGATCTCGTTATTTCGTCGTTGAAAATAATAAGATCGATTATTGGTCACGATCGTGCGATTAGAATTTATGTTATAATTATTCCCCCCCCCCTCCCCACGCGCCTGTACGGATAACTGCCAGGTGTTGATGTGAGTTGAAATACGTTTTGCAGTATGAAGACACTAACACGATGTCTGGTTCCATGGTGTAACGGTTAGCACTCTGGACTCTGAATCCAGCGATCCGAGTTCAAATCTCGGTGGAACCTAGTTTTTTTTTTTTTTTTTTTTTTTTTTTTTCAATACCCAACGCAAATTTATGCGTTTTGTATTTTTTGTACACCGGTGTAAAAAGTTGAAGATGTAATAATATTTACATTCTTCATTGACGAATTAAATTCTATGGAACTTTTATATGATAAAACAATTGCAGATTGTCGGATTACGAACGGTGATTTGGGATTACTCGTCAGATGGCGCTGAGCGGGTATTCGTGGAGGTATGAAAGTCTGCGTTTCGATTGGCTGGCGTTCTGGATTTGTCCAGAGATGGGATTAACGACGGTTCGTTAAAACGTTAGTACCGAACGATTCCAACAAGATGTCGTGGCGATCGCCTCAATATAACGGGTGGGACTTAACGCTCGAGTTCGTGCTAGGTTGCGACGGCTCTACCTTTTTTCTACAGCGATTGAAGGCGATGGACGAACGCCGAGTGCGAGAGAGACGTGCCATCGGCGCTCGCTGCAAAGCGAGGGAGATGGAAGTTATGTAGACTTAATACAACGATTGATTCACATTGAGATACCCTTGTAAATGTCTCTGGTAACCGAAATTTCGTTTGTAGTCGAAAAAAAAATGGTTTTTTTATGAAAAAAAAAAATTATTTTGACGTAAAAACGATTTTTTTTGGGGAAAAATGATGGGTCGGGAAAATTGATTTTTATGCGTTTATCTTATAGAGTTGGGTGTGAAAAGGTTTGTAGTGAACGTCGTTTCGTTTGTAGCCAAGCCGAAAGAATTTTTTTTCGGACTTTTAAAGCTTTTTAGACCTCCAAAATTCGAGAAATCCGGTCCAAATGGTTCTTTCACACGGACATGGCTCTGTATGTGTGATCCAACGGTTGATTCACATCCAGATACCCTCGTATATGTCTCTGGTAACCGAAATTTCGTTTGTAGTAGAAAAAAAAATGATTTTTTTATGAAAAAAAAATTTATTTTGACGTAAAAACGATTTTTTTTGGGGAAAAATGATGGGTCGGGAAAATTGATTTTTATGCGTTTATCTTATGGAGTTGGGTGTGAAAAGGTTTGTAGTGAACGTCGTTTCGGTCGTATCCAAGCCGAAAACAATTTTTCCGGACTTTTAAAGCTTTTTAGGCCCCCAAAATTCGAGAAATCCGGTCCAAATGGTTCTTTCACACGGACATGGCTCTGTATGTGTGATCCAACGGTTGATTCACATCCAGATACCCTCGTATATGTCTCTGGTAACCGAAATTTCGTTTGTAGTAGAAAAAAAAAAGATTTTTTTATGAAAAAAAAATTTATTTTGACGTAAAAACGATTTTTTTTGGGGAAAAATGATGGGTCGGGAAAATCGATTTTTATGCGTTTATCTTATAGAGTTGGGTGTGAAAAGGTTTGTAGTGAACGTCGTTTCGTTTGTAGCCAAGCCGAAAGAATTTTTTCCGGACTTTTAAAGCTTTTTAGGCCCCCAAAATTCGAGAAATCCGGTCCAAATGGTTCTTTCACACGGACATGGCTCTGTATGTGTGATCTAACGGGTGATTCACATTGAGATACCCTTGCATATGTCTCTGGTCACTCTTCTTCGATTCCTTCATTCTCTCGTCCGGCCTATACGCGGCGCCAGGCGCCGTCTTCGTCTTCACAATAATGCACGATCCAGTGCAAGCAGTATTTACAATTTTCGTGAGTACTCGAAAATAATAGTTTTCATTATTATCGATGATTTCAGTCAATCACGAACAATGAGTGAGAGATTATCGTGTGTTTCAACGGTTTTACCACATGTGGAATCAACAATTTTACCGAATAACGTTATTAGTTCACATTGAAAATAAATACGAGACTGCCATAACCTACAAGTTAGTAAAAACCCAAAGAAAACAAAAAATAAACCAAATCATCTCATTGGATGCAACGATTCGACATCAAAATTCGACAAATACACAACGAATCGTTTCGCAGGTCCCATTTCTGTGATAAACCAGTCGATAAACATTCGGCAAAACAAAATGTGGCAAAGATCGAATCGTTACTGCGAACAAATTTTTTCCAAACATCGAAGACAACGGATCGTCGCGTCGAAAGAGTTTGGCGACGCGGCGTCCGACGCGAGAAAAGGTTTGGTCGAGGAAGCGGACGCGACGCTTCCCCCGGAAGCCAAAGTGGTTATTTGCGGAGGAGGAGTAATGGGAGCGGCGGTGGCTTATCACTTGGCCGTCATGGGACTCGGTCCGCGCACCGTCGTGGTCGAAAGCTGCAGGCAAGCTTGGCCTCGTTCTCGACAGTTTAGTGTCCGAAACTGATTCGCTCGCTTTTCGAATATTACATTAATATGTTGTTTTTATGAATCGCGCAGAGTCGGCGGCGGAAGTACTTGGCACACGTCCGGACTGGTGGGCGCGTTCAAGCCGACTTTGACTCAAGTCAGACTGGCTCAGGACAGCATAGCTCTGTACAAGGAACTCGAGTCCAAGGGACTGTCCACCGGATGGAAACAATGCGGAAGTCTGTCGCTGGCCAGAACCAGAGATCGCATGACGCTCTTCAGAAGAATGAAGGCTCAATCTGTGTGAGGAACAAACATATTTTCATAGCGTGAAAATTTTTCATCGCATAAATCTTCGATCTTCGATCGTGATAATCTTCGAAATATATTTCAGATCTCGCGATATAGAGTGTCATTTGGTTACGCCGGAAGAAGCTCAAAAATTGTGTCCGGTGTTGCGCGTCGACGACCTGGTCGGTGGAATCTGGATACCCGGCGACGGTGTGGCCGATCCGTACAAAACTTGTCTGGCGTTCATGAGCGAAGCTCAGAGTCGCGGTACAATCTTATAATCATTTGCTAAATTGCCTTCGAAATACATACGTTCAATCAATCCGAACTCGTGACATCGATGAATCGTTTCAGGCGTTAGAATATACGAGAATTGCAAAGTCACGAAGATAGACACACGAGAAAATCGCGTCGACGCTGTGGAAACCAGCCGTGGCAGAATAACGTGCGAGCACTTTGTTAACGGAGCGGGTTTTTGGGCGAGAAGCGTTGGAAAATTGAGCAAACCTTATGTCAAAGTTAGTAGTCTTGGTCATCAATAATGTTCCATAGCTCATTAACAAATTTAAAAAATAAAAAAAAACTAACATACGATATTCGTATTCCATCAATTTTTTCGAAATATAATTTAATACAATTATATATAACATAATTTAATAAAAAATTGAATTATTATTGATCCTATAATTCGATAAATCCACCGAATTTCAAAATATTATTCAATGAAATTATTGAATTATATTTCAAAAATTATGATTCGAAATAATTATTAAATTAAAAATACGATTCGATGAAATATCTTAGTCAAATCTCAAGATATAATTCAATTAGATTACTCAATCATACTTAAAAATGCAATTCAAAAAAATTACTGAACAAAAAAAAATATATATTACTGAATTCTATTTGAAAAAATGATTCGATAAATCGATTTGACGCCATTTTTTTGAAAATTCACAACTCCCTACGTGTTCTCATTAGCAAAAGTGAAAAGCTGTACGAAAAATTTCGACCTAAATGAAATAATTCCAAGGTTCGACCGAACGGTCATCCGTTTTAGGTTCCGCTTCATCCGGTCGAGCATTATTATCTGCACACGGAAAAATTCGAAGGATTGGATCCGATGACCCCGGTCATTCGTGATCCCGATGGTTACATATATTTTCGCGAGAACGAGGGACGTCTGATAGCCGGGGGTTTCGAACCCGTGGCCAAGCCAGCGTTCGACGATGAAAAAATACCTCGTTAGTAACTGAGACATAAAAAAAAAAAAATAATAATAATAATAACAATAATTCCAACTATCATCAACATAATCGTTGAACCCAATCTTGAAAATTTTTGCGATAATTTGTATTCAGAAAACATTGCCGAAAGAACTTTGCCGGAGGATTGGGATCATTTTCACGTTCTTTTGGAACAGATGCTTCATCGAATTCCGAATCTGGGTGAGGTACGTTTGAATCGTTTGTGCAACGGTCCCGAAGCCTTTTCACCGGATTGCAAGTGGATCGTCGGCGAAGCTCCGGAAATACGAAATTATTACATAGCCGCTGGCATGAAAACGGTAATTTTCGTATCAATCAAATGATAAATCAATTTTACGGATTTTTTTTCGTTTGTCATGAAAATTTATCATGAAAAAAAAAAAAAATGATTTTTCATTCACATGAAACTGGAATTCGGAGACCGACGGGTAACGAAATCGGATTGTTGCGATATTTTTTACGGGATTAATTTTTATTAATTTTCAAGGTCATTTATAGATCCAAATTTTCCATTGTCAAGGTAGAGTCAAGTTGGTTATTTTGACCGTTCACAAAGGTCATTGGAAGGGTCTGCGACTTTACTATTGAGCCACAACGAAGAAAACCGATCCCATTCAAAAAAATATCTGTGACCTTGAGATCTTGACGAGCCCAATCTTGAAGAAAAAAAAATATATATACGTACAATTGGATGTGACCTGAGGATGGAGGAAAGGTCTTCAATTTTACTATCACGCCACGGAAAAAAAAAAAAAACTATCTGACCCCCGTTAAAAAAATAGTCTATGACCTTCAGTTTGTAACCTCGAAAACTACAACCTCGAAGAAGACAAAAAAAATTGTTCACCAAGACAGTGTTTGCCTCCTGGCGACGAAAAATTTTCGTCCACAAGTCTTTCTTCGTCTCCTCGAAAATAAGCGAGATATTCAAGGTCGTCAAATTGAATGGAACACCCAGTATATAATATGGAAAATGCTGAAGCAAACGAAAACCTGTACAGTAGAGATTCTCGTGGTTGCTCAAGACTGCAAGAATAAAATCATGAATGAAAATTCATTGTTGAAAAAAAAAATAATAAATTTAAATAAAAAAAAAGCTGAAACGAAATAACGTAAAATAATTGGTTATCAGGTCGGTGTGTCGGCTGCGGGTGGTGTGGGTCGAGCAACCGCCGAACTCATAGTTCACGGTTCGACCACGTTGGACATGTACGAACTCGACGTTTCCCGATTTCTCGGTTTGCACAACAATCGTGAATTTTTGCGCGATCGTTCGCGCGAAGTGCCGAGCATGCATTACGCTTTGCAATATCCTCATCTGGAATTCACGAGCGGTCGTAATTTGCGAATGTCACCGATATATCCGAAATTGAAGGAAGCCGGAGGTGTTTTCGGTCAGGTGATGGGATACGAGAGACCGTCGTGGTTCGAATCGCAGGACGAATGCGGTAAATCAAGCCCCATTTATTTTGAGGCGACTGGACAGCGTGAAAATTCCAACATTTTCATCCCTATTTTTTGTCATATTCCGTTACTGCAATCTCTTCCGAATATTTTGGTACAAAGCAGACTGAAAAAAAGCGTTTATCTCGAAACGACATTTTTCGAAATAAACGCTAGCTTAACAACGATAACTCGAGAACGGTTAAAGATATCACCTTGGTATTTTTTTCCCTTAAAACTAAAGCTACAAATGTTCTCTACCAAATGAACCAAACTCTACGGAAAGAAATTAAATTTTTTATCATTGTTATTACAACAAATGACAAAAAAAATTTCGCCCGTTTTTCGATTTTTTTTCGTATTTACGCCGCCATTTCCGTAATTTTCATGGTTTTTCGAAAAATTTTGATTCACTTGGTGTAGGAACATGTTACGAAGAGAATGGGCGTTTGAAAATTCGACGAAACTTGAATCGGCCACCCGGAATCGTGGTTAAGCCGAAACAATGCGTGAAACGCGTCGCCATCTTTGTCATCCCGTATCTCATTTGAATATTCATATTTTTCAAGTTGCTACCTGATAATTTAACGGCCGAAATGTCAATGGAAACATTGCGAAAAATGAAAAATTTATTGTACGTTGTTTCGGTTTATTTACAAATGCCATTTGTCAATTTTATCGGATTTTTGGCCTATTCTCGGTGCCCAGTCCCCTTAAATGAAAATCAAACATTGTAGTTTTGAGGGTGACACGTGGCCAACTACGATAAATTGTCGTTTCAATTGTCCGCTCCGTCTGTTCGTCCTTCAAATCTATGATAATAAATTATTATTATTATTATTATTATTATTTTTTTAGAATTGGATCCCATCGAGGGATCGCAAAAATACAAAATCGCGTACACGAATACGTTTGGAAAGCCCCCGTGGTTCGACGCGGTGGCTCAGGAATACGCAATTTGTCGTGAATCCGTAGGTCTGAGCGATTACAGTTCCTTCACGAAAATTGACTTGTGGGTGAGTTGACGATTATTTGACCCAATTGTTCGAACGTTGTGCCACAATATTGTCAATCACCAAGAATACGTTCCTTGTTTTTTTGCTTTCATGTTTGTTTTTTTTCTTTTTTTTTTCTTCTCTCAGTCGAACGGCACAGAGGTCGTGGATCTGTTGCAATATTTGTGTTCGAACGACGTCGACGTGCCCGTCGGCAGCATAATTCACACGGGGATGCAGAACGATCGTGGTGGCTACGAGAACGATTGCAGTTTGGCTCGTATTGCTGTTAATCAGTAAGTTATTGTCACGAAATCATTTTATTATGATTTTTTTTTATTATGATTTTTATCATTTTATTCGACAAAATAGTTGCATCTACGTTGCATAATTTTGGGGATTGCATTTATTGGATTTTTGTTACCAAAAAATATTTCTTCTGGGCTCGAGGCTTCTCTTTTATTTTTGTTTTGTTTAACGCGAGATCATTTTATTCGACAAAATAGTCGCATCTACGTTGCATAATTTTGTGGATTGCATTTTTATTGAATCTTTGTTACCAAAAAATATTTCTTTTGGTCTCGAGGCTTCTCTTTTATTTCTGTTTTGTTTAACACGAGATCATTTTATCAGACAAAATAGTTGCATCTACGTTGCATAATTTTGTGGATTGCATTTTTATTGAATCTTTGTTACCAAAAAATATTTCTTTTGGGCTCGAGGCTTCTCTTTTATTTCTGTTTTGTTTAACACGAGATCATTTTATCCGACCAAATAGTCGCATCTACGTTGCATAATTTTGTGGATTGCATTTTTATTGCATTTTTGTTGCAAAAATATATTTTTTTCTGGGCTCGAGGCTTCTTTTTTATTTTTTGGTTTGAGGTTTTTTTTGTTTTTCGAACAAATTAATTCAGAAAAAAATATTTTTCAGCTACATGATGATAGCTCCGACGATTCAACAGACTCGTTGCAAACACTGGATCAGTCGTCACTCGCCCGCTGACGGTTCGGTCGCCCTCTCGGACGTCACGTCGGCTTACACAGCTATTTGTCTGATTGGCCCATCGTCCAGGCCTTTGCTTTCCGAACTAACCGACGACGATCTGTGTCCCAAAAATTTTCCATTCTTCACTTTCAAGGTGACAAATTCACGAATATTCAAAACTCAGATGATGAGAAAAAAAAAACAAAATTATGTATATACGTCAAAATTTATGAACAATGAACATTCGTTAAGGAATTGGACGTGGGATTGGCCAACGGTATTAGAACGATGAATTTGACGCACACCGGAGAACTCGGCTACGTTCTCTACATTCCCAATGAGGTTTGTTTCCACATTTTACTAAAATTGAATTTTTTTTTAAAATCAATCGAATTTGTCGAAAAATATATTCAAAAAAGTCAAAGTATTCGCGATTTCCTTTTGGCGTCTTCTACATTCGAAGTACACACTACTACGAGAAATCCGACAAAATTTGAGCCCGATCGGACTGTATTGAGAGGTTCCGCTTCGAAGAATTCGATTTTGCTTTTGATCAAACACGTAAAATTTTTTTTTTTTATTTTCCCATGCAATTTATTTTCCCGGGGTAAACGAAAAATTCCGTAGATAAAAATTAAGCGCAAAACGTAGTCCTGAGGTAACCCAAAATGAGTATATTTTTTGTCTCACAATTTGATAAAAAGAAAATTTAAAAATTTTCTTTTTAACAAAAATCATCGAAAACTGAAACGTAAAAAAAATGGTTAACTCGACTTTATTTTCATTGTAAAACGAACAAAAAAATGTCCCCCTTCGAGTGACTCTGATACTGTCCATTGCACTTATTTTCCATTCCCGGAATTTTTCAATTACCGCATAAATAAATTCGAACTGAAAAAAAAATAAAAAATGTTTGAGTGTTAATCAAAAGCAAAATCGAATTCGTGAAAGCGGAACCTCTCGATACAGTCCGATTGGGCTGAAATTTTGTCAGGTGTCTCCTTATTTCATGTGCTTCAAATTTACGAGTCGCCATGAGAATCGAAAGATTATTTTTCAACACACCCCAATCTGTGTTTTTTTTTGTTTTTGTTTTAAATTGTAATTCGTTGATTCACAGTTTGCTCTTCACGTTTACACGAGACTCATAGAAGCCGGTGCGAAGTACGGAATGCGACACGCCGGTTATTACGCGACTCGAGCACTCAGAGTAGAAAAGTTTTACGCGTTTTGGGGCCAGGATTTGGACACGTTTACAACTCCGCTCGAGTGCGGACGATCTTGGCGCGTCAAATTTGACGTAAATCTATTACTCATCATTTTTTTTTCTTCAAAACATTCTTATCCGTTGATCCGCGGTTTGAAAAATATTACTTTCCCCCAAATTTTTCGCAGAAAGACATCGATTTCATCGGTCGGGAGGCTCTGCTGAAACAACGCGAGGAGGGAGTTAAACGTAAATACGTTCAACTTTTGTTGAACGATCACGATCCGGAAATTGACAATTGGAGTTGGGGCGGCGAGCCCATCTACAGAAACGGTCATTATTGCGGAATGACCACGACCACCGGTTACGGTTTCACTTTCAAAAAGCAGGCGAGTGTGAAATCGAAAAAAAAAAAAAATTTTTTTTAAATGATTATATTTAAATTTTGATGAAAAAAATAAATAAATGATGACTAAAATTTGAATGACAATCGTTCCAAAATCGTAGGAATGTTCGGAAAATTTTCATAATTAAAAAAAAAATTCAAATAAAAAAAAATGGATTAAAAAAAAATTCAAATTAAAAAAAAATTTTAATTGATTAAAAAAATTCAGTTTGTGAAATACAGATTGATAAATGTCGACGAAAAAAAAATATCGCATACTATTTCGACCGGAATAATATGTGAAAAGCATTCTCGAATGAATGATCCTCACAATTCGTTTGCTAATCGAAATCGTGAAATTTTTCGTCAAGCAGGTTTGTCTCGGTTTCGTGCAAAATTTCGATTCCAAAGGCGAGCAGCACGAAGTCACAAACGCTTACGTGTTGTCGGGAGATTACGAGGTGGACGTGGCGGGAATTAAATTTCCGGCAAAGTGTCATCTTCACAGTCCAAATTTGCCAACAAAGTTTCCCGATAAGGAGCGCGACGCTTATCACGCGACTCGCGGCAATGTCAACACGTGAGTCTGATACGTTTGTTTTTTTTTTGTTTTTTTTTTTTTTTTTTGGTCACCACAATCACAAGCGCTCTTCCAACTCTGTACAAACGTTGTATATACGAAATAATAATGAAAAATAAAGAAATGATGAAAAAAAAGAAAATTTTTAAACCCTACAACTCGAGATTTAATTTTTTTACCTTCGAACGCACGACTGGGGTCCGAACGTACCCCAAGCTTTTCTCGATCATAAAAAAAAACATGATTTCCTCCGTTTTTTTTCTCACAAATCTGATTTTTCAAATTCTGATTTTTTTTAAAGTTTTTTTTTTTTTTGAAATCTGATTTTTTTTTAAGTTGACCAGAAATCTGAATTTCATTGACATTCGATTGTAGAATAACCCATTCGAAGATTTAAAAAAAAAAAAAAAAAAAAAAAAACGAAAGAAATCAGCGAAAAAAGCTCATTTCTTTTCAACGTTCGTGTGGGGTGCTTACGGACCCCAGTAACGAGATCCAGGGTTATATATATATATATATATAGATCATTGATCAACCGAGGTCTGCGAGTCTTCGTTATCGATATTAAATTTGTGCCATTTATTAATGTTTGATACATGAAACGAACTTAAAAAAAATAATAATAATAAAACAATAATAATGATAAAAATAATAATAAACATGTCCATGTTTGTACACAGTCCATGTGTGTACACAGTATGCGTTTTGTACTGCGAATACTTACAATATAAAAAAAAAAAAAAAAAAAAACATGACCCCTTCGACTCTCGACTTACACTCGGCCCGTGTAAGCACGAGCGACACGAGCGACACGATTGGAATCGGGCTTCGACGCCTTTTCCACCTTTTGTCGTTGTTTTTTTTTTTTTTCAATTTTTTTGTTTTGTTTTGTTTTCTTCGTCGCTCTCTCTCTCTTTTTTTTTTTTATACAGATGCAAGTGAGTTTGTTTTTTATTAAAATATTAACATGGTAATATGAATTCCTTTACGTTTCATCGTTATATGCTTCAATTCGCTTAGTTAATAGTATACGATTACTTATTTTTTTTTTTTTATATTTCCACCAAAGAAAAAAATCATTTAAAAAGGAAAAAAAAAAACAGAAAGAAGTATTTAAAGTCTCATGGTATAGTACACACCCTACACGTTCGTAGATCAACAACTTTTTACACGCGGGTTTTGGTTATCATCTTCTTACGAAATTTTACTGTACACGAAAAATGTAAAGAAAAAAAAAAAATAAACGATGAAAAAAAATAAAAATATTAGGAAAAAGAAAAAGTACGTCTTTATCACTCGGGTAACTCGGGTTCTGGCGTGGGTTGCACTTGCTTTTGTACCATGCACGAACGGGCCACCGACTCGAACAGCCTGCAAAAAAAAAAAACAAATATTCGTTCACATGAGTTCATCAATAATTTATTTTAAATGTTTTTTATTTTCTTTTTTTTTAATAAAATATCGATTAAAATTAATCGTACGGTTATTGAAACGAAAATAGCTGCGAGTTGCTTCGTTAGAATCTCAATTTGTCGAAGTTAATTACCGTTAACTTCGACCTAGAGGCACAAAGTTGATTTTTCAACAAAAAAATTCAAAACACAATAAAATCCTGATCGATTTGTCTCATTTTCTGAATTTCATGCAAACGCTATTCGCGAATAACTATTTAGACGAATATTTCAAAATTAGCAGACGCCAAAGTGGTGCTGACATATTTTTTTTTTGGAAATGTTTACAGAAAATTAAAAAAAAAAAAAAAAAAAAAAAAAAAAGCTGTAAAACGTCAAGCGGTTGCATTAAAATTGCACTTTAGATTTCAAAACCTTTTTTTTTTTTCTATTGACATGAAACATTCGGGCATGAAAATTCCGATAAAAAAAAATATTCAACCATCAAAAAAATTTTCAAAAAATAATAATAACAAACAAATAAATAGAAAAAAAACAAAATTAAACATTTTTCAAATATAAAATAATAATTTTGAAGACGAAGCTTCGGGCGACGATAAAATAATAACAACAATAACAACAACAATAATAACAATAATATTTAAAAAAAACTTTGTCACTAACTTTTCAATTTCCGTGGCGCAATGTACAAACTCGTGGGTCCAAAATTTGTACGTAGGATTTTTGATGAGTTCGATGAAAGTTATGAGCAAACCCCACGGATGTGGCCTATTTACGATAAGCCGTTCGAGCAAAACCCGCGTTATCTGTTCCTGAATGGCTTCGGTATTGGCCTCGGCGAACAAATACAAAAGCGTACAGCTGAAGTAATGCGTGTGACTGTTTGGATATCTCAATTGATTGGCAATAGCGTTCAAAAACAAATAACGTCCCTCGGTATCCAGATCAACCGCGAGATTTTGAAATATATCCATATGAGCGGAATGCGCGATAGTCGACATATTCGGAGTGTGTCCCTTGCTGCGTATAAAAGCAATCGCTTGCGTACCCACGTAAAGCACAAGCGCGTTCATCAATTGTATGTTGTAACGCATACCCGCGTCCTGCGAAACTTGCAGATTGCTTCGCAATTCCGACAAAAATGTGACCGGTGCACGAGCTTTGAGATACAAGTCCAGCTCCTTCTTAAAGCTCAACGGTTGTATGAGTGTCGCAAAATTGGCGAGTACACGAGGCGCATGAGTGATTTCCTGCAGCATGTCGACCTTCAAATTCGGCGTAAAAGGATCGGGTAGCCTCATCGCGCGTGGAAATGCGCTCAGTATCAAATTTCTCATTTGTATGCAATTGGGTGGTATGGCATCGCAAAAACCATAATGATAATCGCACAAAAATTCCGGAAAATCGTGCAACAATACGAGCAAAACTCTGAGTGTTCCTTTGTAAAGAAGTGTGACGGGTTTTGCGAGTTCGGCATTGCGCAAATAAGGAGCCAAATATTTGAACAAATCTACGAGCAATTGTGAATACATTCCCCAACATTTTTGTTGCGGTGTTATCGCGAGCATTCGTCCGATGAAAACGCGATGTGAAACGAGTTCCAACCAGGCGTAACAGAAACCCGAAGCTTTGGACGGTCGCAATATGTGCAAAGTGTGACAAAACGCGGTTAGTACTTGATAATTCACGGCTTCGAGTACGGGTTCGGGTGCGCATAGTTCGAGAAACAACATTATGAATATACGATGATACGGCAATTGTTGAAATTCCGAACCGCGCATCTCGTGATCCTGTAACAATACACCGGCCACGATGCCGAGAACTTTGTTCAGTAGATTGATCTTCGTGTGTGTGTTCGTCGTGTCGCCCGAATGTTTCACGAGAAGCGCGACCAGACGCACGAAAGCGTCGAGAGTGTGAAAACATTTTGCACGGACGACAGATGGCGCGGCATTTGCCTCGGCCAGAGCGCGATAACACAGATCAACGCACATTTGGGTGCTGAGTTTGAAGAAACGGGTTATAAGATCGTCGGTTTTTAGAATTCCGTGAATGTTCATTTGATGAACGAACATTCCGAATGCTTTTGTGGGATCCCGAGCGTGGGTCGGACTGTGATGCATCGATACCCATTCGCGCAACAGGTATTCCGTTTTTTCCATCAGTCCTGGAGGATCGTCGAAGTCCCGGGCCTGTAGAAAAAAAAAATAATAGAATTTTTATGTTGGAATGAAATTTTTGTTTGAGATTTTGTCGAAGAATTTTGCGAAATATTTTTTAAAAGCTTGTGGAAATTTTTTTCGAGTGAATTTTTGACGAGCAAAGTTTGTGGACGATTGTTCACAATTGGTTTGTGGATTTGGTCGGTTAGATTCACATGGAAGCGAGCTTTGACGAAGAAGGATCGATTTTTTGTATTATTATATTATATTATTATATATTCTATTTTATAATTGTATAATTTGCGAAATGAGCGTCGTATGGAAAAATTTTTTGTGTATAAAATTTCTACGATTTTTAAGGATGGAATTGTGCGATGAATAATTTTTGTTCGTCGGTAAATTCGTTTGGGAGATATGAAGATTCACAATTCTCCATCGTCAATGTTATTCAATAGCACATTTTTATTTATTTATATATCCAAATGTTCGTCTGAAATCTTAATTAATCGAGAAAAATATATATTTTCATTATTCATCGTTTGATTCTCGTTGCTTCATCGATTATCAATCAATCAACCGACGAAGCCAGGAGAATCGTCAACGAATAAATTTATGAATAGGATAATGAAATGTCCTAAAATGAATTATGATGATTAATACGATCGTTCTTTTCCAAATCTCATAAAAAATATTTGCAGACTTTTTTTCTTTTTCTTTTTTTTTCAAATACTCACTCTGACTTGAAGAATTCCGGAGTGAATGTGGGACGTAGGACCGGCTGATGATCGATCGGCAAGCACCGCGGGATCGTTATGGGCTCTCAAAGATTCCAACAGACTCGTCAGTCTGAACAGTGAGATTCTGCAATAACAATCAATTACAAACATCTCAGACAACAGCAAAAAGAAAAAAAAATAACAATTTAAATTTAGGAAAACGAAATAAATAAAAATGAAAGATATATAAATATATATCTTTCAAAATTTCATAGAAAGAAAAATACCAATTCAACTTAAGGGAAACGAAAAAAATAAAAATATATGAATATATATTCTTCAAAATTTTATGGAAAAAAAAATACCAATTTAACTTTAGGGAAACGAAAAAATAAAAATAAGAAATATAAATATACATATTTTTAAAAATGTTATAGAAAAAAAAAATACCAATTTGACTTTAGGGAAACGAAAGAAATAAAAATAAAAGATATAAAAATATATATTTTTCAAAACGCTATAGAAAAAAAAATACCAATTTGACTTTAGGGAAATGAAAAAATAAAAATAAAAAATACATAAATATATATTTTTCAAAACGTTATAGAAAAAAAAAATACCAATTCAACTTTAAGAAAACGAAAAAATAAGAAATATATAAATATATATTCTTCAAAATTTTATAAAAAAAAAATTCCGATTCAACTTTAGGAAAAAAAAATACATAACAAAAATCTATAATTAAAAAAATATATATATATATAAATTTTCCGTTAGACATAAAAAACGAATCTTACCCATCGGGCGGAGCCCGATGATGCGTCATTCTCGCGAGTATCTCGATGGTATTGAAAAGATCGGATTCCGTGACATGAGTGGTCTGTCGTTCATCGATGAGATATAGTTGCACGAGTTGAATGGCAAAAGCCGTGGCCATTGCATTGCCCGCGTCCATGGCTTGAGCGAGAGCGAGATCGAATTGAACGAAGCTCAACAGATGAGATCTGACCAAACAATCCACAGCCTCGAAATTATATCTAAATTCATCCCTGCACTCGGTCAAACATCTCGTGACATTCTTGTTCGTCCATTGCATTCCATAAGCTCTGGGATCTTGCAAACACTTCAAAATTCTCAAATGCAATTCTCGATAACGCAAAATCAATTCGGAATCCACAACCCCACCGGACATGGACGGACCGTCGAGCAATCCCTCGACGGATTTTTTCAAAAGCGTCATTGCCGCGCCAACGTCGCGCGAACGTCGAACGAGTATGATCGCGTCCAAAAGACCGTGAAGAGCGGCGTGTTGAGGAGGCGGAGCGGCTGGTCCAATACCGGCCAAAATAACCTCAACCTCACCGGCCAATTTTTCCAACATAGTTCCAACCTCGTCGTTGCTCACCGCTGCAGCATAAGCGGCAACCTGTTGCGCAGTAGCCACGGCAACAGCCGGATTAGTCGGAAAACCCGCGACCGTTGTTTCGCTCATTGCTTTGGGCACGAACAAAGCCTGACTGTCCCGCTCGGAAATCGGCAAAAAACCCGGAATATTACGAGCAAATTCCTCGTAAACAGCCATGTGCTGCGTCGTCACACCGCCGACCTTCAACCTAATGGGTTCGGGCATTCTCTCAGCCTGATACTTGGCCAATGGATCGAAATAACGCCTACCCTCCTGTCTAGCGATTTTACGCAATTCCATGTCGTTCAACAAACGCTTGTCCATTTCCGGTATGGCTTTTTCCATAGCGGTTTTTTGCACGAATGCGCAAGCCAGTTCCATATTGTCCGACGAAACGACGTTCGCCGCTTGATCGGCCAAATCTTTTTGCTGGGGCGTCGAACCTATCATCGCGTTTACGAACGCTTGTTTCAAATTGCTGTTTATCGACGCGAGTATCTGATCGCGACAGGTTATCATCGCCATTCCCGCGGTCAAATTTCGTACCATGTGACGGGCCGCTGTGCGCATGCGCAATTCTTCGGGATCGAGAGCGAAATCTTTTCGTACGATTTGTTCGCTCGTCGTGAGAGCTATTTTTATCGAACGATCGACCACCGGATGAATCCATTCTTGTATGGCACGTTCAACGGCCGGACGAATGAATTGTTTGAGATGTGGATGTGCTTGGAACAGTGGCAATTGATTGTTTATCGTTAGATGTTGGGATATGTTGGCCACTCCGGTCACGGATATGTCCATGTAATTGAATCTGGGCTCTGGCGGTCCGGTCGGTAATGACGGGGTCGTGTTTGCCGGCGCAGCGGGTTTCGATATTATCGCGTTTGTCGTTGGTGGCCCGACTATGTCCTCTATTGGTCCCTGGGCAGGTTGTTGCTGTTGCTGCTGTTGTTGTTGTTGTTGTTGCTGCTGCTGTTGTTGTTGTTGTTGCTGTTGCAATTGTTGTTGTTGTTGCTGTTGTTGTTGCTGTTGTTGCTGCTGGTGTTGTTGTTGTTGTTGTTGTTGTTGCTGTTGTTGCTGTTGTTGTTGACTCGAGTTCGTAGTCTCAACTTTTTTGTTCGGATGTGACAATTGATACTCGAGGGTTCGCAATTTTTCCGGATCTTTCAAATAAACAACGGGTTTCAATTCGGCAACATCGATGCTCAAATTTTTGCACAAAACTTCGATCTCAAATTTAAGATTCAACTTCAAATCCGGTTCCTGATGCAATTCCGCGAGTACGTTCATCATCGCCATCGTCCATGGATTGGGCGGACGAAAAACCCGACTCTTCGCGCAACTCTCGAGTACTTTTGCGACGAATGGCACGACGTACAACAATTCCTGTTGTCCCTTGTGATAAGCTTCGACCAACAAACTTTTCAGATCAATGTCGATCTGCAAAATGGGTTTGTTGCGTCCTAGAGTGAGCATGCCCAACCAGTGTCCCAAATTTTTCAACAACGAACGATCGGAAAAATTGGCAATGCCTTTGTCGCTTCGCAACAAAACTTTGATGTTGCGAAAAGTTTCGCGAGTGACCATTTTGTTCACATCCATGACTTTCAGACAATCGAGAAAATTCGAATAAAGAGCGTGAAAATTGAGTTCTATGCTCGCGCGTTTCATCACTAGATACTGCGCCATCCACGGCCAATATTCCTCGGTCACGATTTCCCGTATCTCGTCGCATTTTTGTTGCAGATTCAATTGTGACAAATTGTTGAATATAAATGCGGTTTTGTCTTGCAAAACTTCCGGTGGGCTTGTGATTTTTTCTTCCTTGTCCGTGGCCACGAGAAGCGTATCGATGTTCGTGGCATTGGCGATCGATGGACGTGCGGACAAGGAAGTCGTGGGTGTTGTCGATGATTTTGATTGTGTTATGCTTGTGGTTATGGTTGTCGTTGTAGTTGTTGTTTTGTAATTCGTCGTTGTTGGGGCGAGAATGTTTGCCAATGATTTTGGAAGTACCGGACCTTGAGGACGACTCGGTGGTTCTTGACCTTGAACCCCCGTTCTCACGTATTCCAGAAGATGCGGTGGAAAATCGTTGAAATGTGGTATGGCTATAACGTGTTCGCAATAGGTTTGATATTCCTTGAGACGGCTTTTGAAACGATCGAGAGCCGCTATGCCGAAGTAATACATCTTGCTGCCTTCGGGTTTGCGAAGAGCGTCGAGAACGAAACGCAGAGCCAGTCCGAGGGTCATGTAACTGTTAACCAGACCGCGTTCGATTATTCCGCCGAACAATTGGGCGGTTATGTGCAATTCCTTGTCCGGATAGTGCGGAAAGAAACGATATTCCTCGAACAAATTGCGCAGCATGCAGTGAAAAACTTCGCGCTCGCGTTTAGTTCCGGATTCTTGAAATTTTTTCAACATATCGAGAACCTCGTCGATGGACAGGGTCGGGTGTGGTGGATGATTGTAGATGCGTTGGAAATAGCTGTTTGCCTCGTCCTCGATCTCTTTGGAATAATTTTGCGCCATGTCGGGGAATAAATTTGAATTTTCGGGCAATCGAGTTTTTTCGATACCCGTGGACGGTCCTACGCGGCCGAGATTGCCGATTGTCGTGGCTCCGGGTATGACGGTGGGTCCCTGGGTACCCACGGGACCCGAATGAAGGTGCGACGACAGCGGGATCATCGGGAATGGACTGGGAGAGGGACCCATCAGGCGCGATGGCGAACCCGGGGCAGATACCAGAGGACCCAGAGCTCCGGGGAGATTGAAGGCCGAACTGCTGGGCGGTCCGAGACTCGAACCCAATCCCATCGATGCCAAACTCGAACTCAGATTGCCCAGGGTGTCCACGGGTTTCGATGAGAATAACTGTGAATCAATTTTATTTATTTATTTTTGTTTTTTTTTTTTTTTTTTTAAATCGTATAATTTATTTTCGTTGGTATATGTAATTATTTTTTGGCAACGTTAATTGTGATTTATCGTCGATAGGGATCGGGAAGTTGAAATTTTTGAATTATCGACGATATTTGGAACGCGCAATATGCTTCGAAAGTTTGAGATACGAACGATCGAGATTTTTTTTTTGTGGAAGTTTGATTGTGTGGAACATTGTTCTTGTTAACTTTTTGGACTTTGTTGTAAATTGATGAAAATTCATTGATTTTTTTTTTGTTTTTATGAATTTTGTTCGTTTTGAATTTTTTTTTGTTCTGAATTTTTTCATCGTTCTAAATTTTTTCATCGTTCTGAATTTTTCATCGTTCTGAATTTCAACCGCTTGTCATACGAATATTCCGACGACTCGTGAAGAAAATTCGCAAGCAAAACATTTTTTTGCACGATGATTCGATAAATATCGATTTATCACGAATTTACGGATTGATTGGCGATTGATCTTCGATGTGTCGGATCAACGAATGCCAATCGTGCGAAATCGTGCACTTTCGATTGTTCGAAATGATTTTTATTCGTGCCAATGTATTGCAATGTATTGCAAGTCTTCGCAATCGTTGTTTGAAAAAAAAATAATAATAATGATAATAATAAAATGAAACAAAGACTCACCGGTCCGGCTAATTTCGTCGGATTGAACTGATCGAGTCCGGGATGTCTGAGGACCCCCGGAGGCGGTGGTCTGCTCATAGTTCCCTTGCTCAGCATCAAACTGCAATTTTGCACCATCGTCATTATCGCTTCCGTGCACTCCGGCGAACCGCTTCTGAAAACACGAACCAAACGAGTCCTCGTCAATATTTGCACGGCGTCCTCTCCAATGTTCGCATGATGAGAAAAAAAATAAAAAAAAATAATGCAATATAAAAAAAAACGAATCGGCTATAAGAATCGAATAAACTTTTCCAATTTATCGATTATTCATCATCACAAATGTTAAACCCAATAATTATTTTCCTTCAAATTTCGATGAAAATGTGAAAAAAACATGATATTTCACGAAAATTCGAATTTTTATAAAATCCAATATGTCAGTAATCACGTTTAAAAAAAATAATGTACATATAAATTTGACAAAATGTATTTTTTTCTTTTTAAATTATAAATAATAATTTTATCTTGCACAACCTCCGATGAATTTTTCCGAAGCATTTTGCCCCAGAAATGTTTGAATGAGCTTTTGACGAAAATCTTACCCAGCGCAAACTTGCAGACAGGCCAACATGGTCGTGAGTGTTTCCTGCGGCAATTGGCTGGCTTTGGGTACCGTGGGATCTTCCTTGATACCCGGTCCCATGACTTGGGGACATCTGCGTTGCAAAAATTTCACGCAAGCGGTTACAAAAATTTCCCCGTGATCGCAAATTTTGTCGGTCAACCATTTTTCGAGTTTCAAATATTCTCGACGCGATGCCAAACACGCGAGATCGATGACGAAAGGAAAGGATTGAGCGTTCAAAAGAGCCGATAGAGCTTTCAAATCTTGTGCAACGTCCAAAATACGTGACAAACGTGTTTGATCGTGATCGCCGCGTAGATACCAATCGGCCATAGCGTGCATTATCGTCGAACGTATTTTAACGTTGTTGGCGTGCCAAGCGTGATGAAGTATTACCGCCGAATTCGGATGATTACCGAGAAATATCGGCATAAGATTTGCCAACAATTCTTGTCGCAATATAGTTATCGGTGGATTTATTTGCAAAAGAGCGAGAACGAGTACGTCCGGACAATGTTGTATCGGCCATTTGAACAATTCTTGAACGGCGTTGTAAAAACCACGTTCACCCATGTCCAACAAAACCTCGACGACGTTCAACGAACGCCAAGTTTGCGATTCTTTGGTGTCGGCCTCGGGTGCGGCTTTCAATACGTCAACGGTAACCGTGTGATACGGATAATCGGCGAAACAAAATATATCAGGATTTTTCAATATCTGTTGAAAAAGGGAAAAATGTCCCTCAACGTGGCCCCAATAACGGTAAAACAATTCGACCGGAAACATGTCCAAAGGATAACCCTGATGACGAAGACCCAGTTTCAAACCGGTTATCAAAAGATTCAATCCCTGACGATCTTTTACGATGAATTCGAAGTGATCCAGACTCGCGATAACGTCGTTCCATATCAATGTCGGTTGCTGCATGAAAAAACAAAAAAAAAAAAAAAAAAAAATAAATTAACGACGTTATCGACAGATTTATTTGTGTAAATTCGTTGAAAATTGTTGATCACACTTTTCACTCTATGAGAAGAAAAATTATTCGAAAAACATACAAAAAAAACATTATTTTTCCAAAAATCTCATTATTTTCGTTTTTGGGATAATCAATTCTGCGTCCGTGTAAAAAATTTCATCTCGATGGGTGTAAGAATGAGATGATCGGAGGGCTGTGACACACGGACAGACGTAATGACCCAAACAAAATTCAATATTCCATAGTGGACTGGTAAACATTTTTACGATATATAAAAAAACTTTGAATAACTCACAGTCTCGATGACGGTCTGTACGAAAACGTCGATGTTCCAAGTGGTCGGAGCGCTGCCGTCCATCGATTTGTCTTTGCCGGAATCGGCATTGCCGGACGTGTTTGACCAGAATGAGGGCAAAACTGGGGTGTCCATGAGGCCGTTGCACGTTCTGACCATGTGGGAGAGTACGCGTGCGACGCACGAGGCCGATATCTTACGGGCGCCCAGACCCGCCAGTGCCGCGCGACAATCATCGGCGCTCGCCGTAAACGCGTAACCCAATTCTTTTATAAGTTCCAACAACGAATCGCTGTCCTGCATGTCGGATAGGTTCTGAGATGTTTGAAAAGAAGATAAACAACATTTTTTTCTCATCGAAACGAACAAAATTGAAGAACCATTGCCGAAACGATTTTGAGGTTAAGTAACATGGATTCGAGGACTTCGAGGAATGCGAGAACCGCCGGGAATCGTGAAATAGTTTTCGACTCACCAACTTGTTGGCCGCCATGTTTAACTCGATCTTGGATCTTTGAAATTCCCCGTCGCCTGGATACAGTAGTGGTGCGAGCACCACCGGTACCAGTTCACGGGGAAAATCGCGTCTCAAATTCTTGAAAAATTTTTCCTTCGCCTCGGGCGACAGGCCAAAGTTGTTGGGTTCGCGCAGAGCCTCGTAAAGCACCAGGTGCAATACTTCGGGCGACGAATCGTGCAATCCTTCCTCCTGTTGTTTGCCTCCTCCTCCGCCGTTCGAATTTGTGTAATTGTTTATCAATTCGGGCAAACGTTTTTGTATGTCCTCGACGGCCAGAGCTTTTGTTTCGGATTTTTCGGAGTGCAACAGAGCTATGGCCAGCACCACCTCTTGGGCCAAAGTCAAACCGAGTACTCGACGAAAATTCGGAAAAAACTTTGGCGACGGTATTAGCGTCTGAAATTTTTCATCGATATTCTTTATCAAATGTTTTTTTTTTTTTTACAAAAAATATCGATATAGAAATGTATATGTTTTCATATATAAATATAAATAAAAATAAATCTTGACGTGAAAATTGCAAAATGATAATATATACACGATTATCACCTTCTGATGACGAAACGGATTATCGATGGCGTAACAAAGATTGGAGACTAGCGAAGGTTTGCCCAGCAAATCTATGTACTCTTGTTTGAGCAGTTGCGCCTGATAATAGTCTTTGGCGTTAGTCTCGGGTGACTCGCCTGTTGAAAAGTCGACGTACGAGAACAAACAGCGCAGCAAGTGTCTGTCCGCCTCCAGACCCTTCCACCGCACTAACTAGGACACAAATATAATCTTGAAGAGCTCAGAATTAGAATTAATTAGCGCCGATCACTCATTTACTCATTAATATCCGCAGGCGCAAAAATCTCGCCGTTGCGTTATCGATCGTCGATACGACAAAGCGCAACGAAGATACAAAAAAAAAAACTTTAGTCGTTCAAGACAATTTCAGTTTTGCATCGTCGTTCGATCGTACCGACGAAACTCAGCGCGACTGTCGTCGTTGAGCCTTTATCATTTTAAACTTAACAGGTGGAACGCAGGCCAAGGAAGGAGTCGAATGCGGAACGATATCGTTAGCAAAATGTGATTACTGTCGCTATCGTCGCAACAATCGTACCAACGAGTACGGAAAAAAATTCGAAATAATACGTTTTGGAGCTATAATGCCATGCAAAATGGTATGAATGTGATGAGGGAGGCAAACATGCATTTTTTTTTTTTTTTTTTTTTGGAGCGAATCAGAATGAACGGCGACTGCGCGTTAAGCAGGTTATACGATGCATCGGAAAATTTGTAACAATTGCATCACGAATTGATATGAGAAATTCATAATTATGTGGCGGGGAAGCGGGGAAAAATAGAAGAAGAAAAGAAAAAAAACGGAGCATAAACGCTTGGCGAGCATATTGCGTTGCTTTGGTCGCGAAGCGATGGCCACGGGGAAGCGCGGTCGGGTGGGGGGGGGGGAGGGGGCGAAGAAAGAGTGAGAAAGAAGAAAGAAAAAAAAGGAAACAAAACGAAGGCTTAGTCAGGGAGCAGCGCGTTGATGGGAACAAGTTTTTTTTTATCAATTATTATCATTATTATTTATTTAATTCAATTTTTTTTTTTTCGTTATCGTTTACTTACGACAGATATTTCCTCGGTGCTCGCGATAAAATTTTTCTTATTCAAATTCTCAACGATATAACGTATTTGCGACAAAGTAAAAGACAACGAGTCCAGGTTCATAGTTCCATGAATCCGACCTCGAAAGCTTCAAACACGTTTGAAGCTTTCTTCGGTATCCACGAATAGCCTCTCCAGTTTCTTTCTCCTCTTTATGATCGTGAAAACTACATTTGCACTGTACTACGACCAACATCGGGATCGATAATTAAATTGTAATTGTGTATCAGATTAACGTCATGGCGAGGGACAACGCGGGAAAAAAAGTATGATTAAAAAAAAAAAAAAAAAAAGAAACGAAAAACTTTTTGTAAACTTTGTGTAAACGTTTGACCCCCGATCGGCCGAGGATGAGGATACGCGCGACACGAAATTCGCTCAGCCCGATTACACAGACACACTCGTCGCACAAGCGACTCACGAAACCAACTTTCCCCGTTTTCGCCACCGACCAATTGTATCTAAGTTCACGGATAACCGTGAATTTGTGGACGTGAATCGTGCGAAAATTTCTGCAGCACCGTCTACAAACTCCGTCGACCGATCCGGGGTTGGGAATGTGACTGCGAGATGGCGCGGTGGTCGAACGACGGACGATGGCCAATCGTATTGTGACTTCTCATGGGGAAACGGCAGACGATTGGTGGGTGTTTGAAGCTTATTTCGATGAAAAGACGCCCGATTGGTCGATGTGAAACATTCGTCCAATCCGATGAACGTGGAAATTTCTTTGGGAAGATATTTCGCAGAGACTTTTTCCCCGTAGAGCTCAAGTTCAATTGACGATGGAAATGAGAGACTTATTTTGTGGTTATAACCAATAATCGTATCTCAACGATAATGTCTGTTTGTTTGTATGTACCGTATGAATCTCAATCTGACAAAACAATATGGCCGCCACCGTGACACACAACGCTCTAGTCTCCCTCATCGCACCTGTGGCTCCGAGCGTCACATCACAGAAGATGATTTAGATTTTGTCCAGATAAATTTTCCGTCAGATCGGATGATACATGTGGATACATTCAACTTTGCCACGAGCGTCGCTGTAGATGGTGGGTTACCGAGTTAAGCTTGTATACATATCGAGGTTAAGCCCCATCAATCATCGAGCGACGATTGCCCACGATGGTCATAAATTTTATGTTCCGGCTTTTCCAAGCGAAATTACGAAATTATCGTTTTCAAAGCATGCTTCGAACTTCTCTCAGTCTTATCTTACACCGTCCATTCTTCCACCGTGTCATTTTGCATGAAGATTCGCGTTGGATTTCACAAATGCAAATCGGCGTCTAAACGACGATTCAAAATTACCGCCAAAAGTTTCATCGCTTATCGAACATTTTTTTAAACATTTTGTTGTTGTGTTTTTTTTTTTTTTTTCATTTCGTTCGTCAACACAACCAAAGAGAGCGTCGTCGGCGCAGCTACAGAATTGCACACTGTTGTGTGACAATTTTTTTTTTTCTTTCGGCTGCGAACACACCGCGATGAATGCGCATAGCGGCAAAGAATAAAAAAAAAGGTACAGTTGAATATCTCACACACGAATAACAACGAAAACGTTGAAACCCGTTTCGTTACGAGAACGGTGATTGGCCGTGAAAACGAGGTCTCGTGACTGTAGACGACGTGGCGGCCAATCGCGTGTTTCGTAGCTCTCGCGCGTTCCCGTTAGCAGCGGAGAGAGCTCACGGCCGCCATTTTCCGTGGATATTCAGTTGGCGTAAGCAGTGCTGCGTGTGTAAATTCGCAAATAGTGGTTTATTCGTGTAACGAGGGATGTTCACGTTCGTCGATATGCTGCGATAAGGTAAAGTTAGAAATTTATTTACAAATAATCGTGATTATTCGATAGTCGTTGAAAACGAAAGTTGTGAAATTAACGAATAAAACGAGCCACA
Organism: Diplazon laetatorius; assembly: GCA_963662125.1. Taxonomy (NCBI): domain Eukaryota; kingdom Metazoa; phylum Arthropoda; class Insecta; order Hymenoptera; family Ichneumonidae; genus Diplazon; species Diplazon laetatorius. The sequence continues at coordinate 580,103 of OY759158.1, read as the reverse complement.
CGGGCGTTTAATGGATATCCAGCTGCCCGATCTTTTCTCACGCTATCCTCGTCTCTCTCTCTCTCACTCCCTCCATGGTTACGTCGTATATATCTGGCTTTTACTACGGACAAAAAAAAAAAAGTCGAAGACATAAAACGTGATTCACAAATCTTTCCAACTTGTTTTTTTTTTTTCCCCCCCAGAATATTGTATTTATTTTTTATTTGTCACGCAAAAGCAGATTGTCCTTAGGTGTTTACTCCATAAAGCCAGTTTATTGTGTGCAACGTTTCGTAAACGATGTTCATTAACACATGCATCATTCCATGAATAACGTGCAAATTTTTTTTTTTTCTTCAAATTTTTGAAAATTATTATTTTTTAAATTTCCACGCACCGAGTGAAATTTTGCATCGTGAGTACGTCGCTTAGGTCCGACTGTTATACAATTCGAGTGCGGCTAATCGAACGTACAAACATCGTCGAAAGAGTTTCAAACATGCCGTATAATCATCGGCGAGATTTTGATCGCCGAGTCTTGCAAGGTCTCGGTCGTCTTTTGACGATCGAGAAATTTCCATTTACATGAAAATTTCGTTGTATTTTTCAATTCTTTTATGCAAAAAAAAATACTCGGACATCGTTATCTCAATCGCTGCGTTTGCGTCCAGTCTAACGATAATGTTGGAAAATTATTTTAACCTCTAATTAGTTGTCGTACGTGCGTGCTTGGTACTGCGCAATTAAATATCGATAATGGTTAAACTACTCGTTTAATTATTTGAAATAATTTTCGGTAGAAGCGATAAGCGTCCGCGTCGCGAAACATTTTTCATACTCGGAGTTGTTTCGTTTGAGGTTATTTTTTTTATTTTTATTTTTTCTAACATGGTTGCAGATCGGAATAGTCTGAGAATTCGAGTCCTCATCGTCGCCTCGTCTCAGCCATCGGCGCCGGACAGTCACGATGGCTTCGTCCAAGGGAAAGGAGGTGGCCGACGAGTACACTTCGTCGCTGTCCGATCTTACGATAAACAGCAAACCGTTGATCAACATGCTCACCATGCTGGCCGATGACAATGTCGAACACGCTTCTTCGATCGTCCAAGCCGTTGAGAATCACTTGCAAAAGGTTACCTATCCTTCGTAGTTCATACATAAAACTATTGTCAATTATCTAAAGATTTGGCCCTTAAGGAATTTGTTGTTATTTAATTGATTATTTTTTTTTTGTTTTTTTTTTTATTTTCCACTGATTCGCGGATAATGAATGTTTCGTTGTTTTTTTTTTTTGTTTTTTGTTTTTTCAGTCATTATGTATCGTTCCGATTCTCAGCGATAAAATTATTGACAATTTAGATTTTTTTTTTTAAATTATACTCCATCTGTGATACTCTAGATTAATGCCTGGCTCAATTATTTTCAATATAAAATAAAATTTGTTAGATTGCATTTTTTTTCCATTGATCGTAATAAAATAATTTCGTTCCTGTAAATTTTTGTTTCTTCATTAACAAATCGGGATACATTTTGACTGAAACTTTGTAAACTCTTCGGTGAAAGAAAAACAAAAAAGAAAGAAAGAAAGGGAAACTGATTCATACGTGTAAAAAATATGTTCCATTGCACGTCACGATGATGGAGCGTCAATAAAATTCGTGAAATCAGTAAATGCACTTTTGAAAGAAAAAAAAAAAAAAAAAAAAAAAACAACAACAACAACAACAACAACCAAAGGAGCGAAACATCAACACGATCAATGTTTAATTGGGGGCTATGCGCAATGTGCAATTTCAATGGCTTCTCGTAACACGAGGCATTGCTTTCACTCGGCAACACTTGTCATTGCATTTTATTAAAAAAACAAATTTTTTTATTATTAAATAATAATAATAATAATAATAATAATATATCCTCAAAGATTTTGGGTATCTGGAATGAAAATTGATTGAAATTGGGTTGAAAAAAATGAATGAATAAAAATACTTGAAAAAAAAAAAAAAACCATTTGAGAAGAGTACGAACCGCTCCGATGATCTTAGTATAGTTATTTAAAAAAAAAAAAATAAATAAATAAACCCCCTCCCCCACAATTTAGTGTCTCAGAGTTGTGGGGAGCGAGAGAAAGAAGAAAAATCAAAATCGCATGTTACGACAAATGGTTAGTGAAAAAATATCTCAAACTTTCTGACGCAAAATAAGTGAACGTGTGCGTGGCGCCACCATCCGTGCGTCGAGACGGCGAATCAACAGTGGCGTGATCTTCCAAAAAAAAAAAAGAAAAACTCGAAAAAAGTTTTTTTTTTTGCATTTCGCCTTCCTCAACGGGGTACGGAGACGGATCTTTCGATAATTGATTTTTTTTTTCAATTTGAAAAAAAAAAAAAAAAAATTTTTTTTTTTTATTTCTTCTTTACCCCATCAAAACGCTTGTGACTGTGATGATATGCGGTAATTATGACAAAATATATAATGAAAAAACATTGTGAAAATAAAGTACCGTTTTTTACACCACCGACATTCACACTGCTATCGTTTGTTTTTGAACATTCTTCATATATCTATATATATATCTATATATATCTATATATCCAAACATATATACATATAGATATATAAATATATATTTTTTTCATCATCTGTCCACGATTATCGAGTAATTTTCGACTTTCCAAACAAATATAAAACCGAAAAAAAAATATAAAGAAATAGAAAGAACGAAAAAAAAAAAACCGAAATAAAAAGTGACAAAAAAAATATATAAAAAATGAAATAAGAAAGTTTGCGATTTACTTGGCCTAGAGGGGCTCCTCGTAGGCAAGTTATTTTTTTTTCTTTTTTTTTTTTTTTAAATCTAGTTGGATGCGTAAGTTATTTTTTTTTTTGAAATTTGTTTTATTTTTTTTTAATGCACGGGAAAGGGCTGTGTGGCTCGTCGTTCGTTGAAAATCGTATAGCGAGGTTGAGAATGTACCCTCCAACCACCACTTCTACCGCTTCTACCGTACTTGGATATTTTTGGTGTTGGCACTGTGTTTTTATGTACGAATGAATGATAATCGAAATTCGATTTGTTCAACAATGCTCCGAATTTTTTATTTGTTTTATTTTATTTTATTTTTTTTTTTTTGTCGATGAGTCGTTTCGATCGAGCCCTCCCGCCCCCGATCTGCGTCACAGAGTCCACCGTCAATCATCTCTGTCTGTTGTTTTGTAATCAAATTCAACGTTGCGCAATAAAATGAAAAAAAAATAATAATAATTAAGAAGAAAAAAAAACCGAGATTGTTACGAAAAACAGAATAGAGAAGTGAAAATTGTGTCATTGGATGAGGTAAAAAAAAAAGTTGGTTCCGGATTGTGGCGGGTCTTCTGGACAGACCTTTGGCCCTCGTGTAAAACGTGAGTGTCGTTTGGACGTACCGAATAGTGGGATTCGTTGTTGTGTTTTTCATTAGGTGAGAAGCGAGTTCAAACTGCCGGTCCTGTATCTCATCGATTCGATCGTCAAGAACGTTAACGGATCTTATCTTAGTCTCTTTACGCAAAACATCGTCAACACCTTTTGCGATGTTTTCGAGAAGGTAATTAGAAAAAAAAAAAAAAAGAAAATTTTTTAATAAATAAATAAATAAATATCTCATCAACAAAAAATAAATATGTAAAATCTCAAATATCGATATTGTTGTTTGAGGATTTTAACGTATTTATTTTGTGAACTAAGACACAAAATATAATTATAACAATCTTGTGAGAATAATTATTATTGCGACGATGTGCAATAATTATTATTACTCGCAACTGGATGTTTCTTGACTCTGTTTTCCATCATTGTTTCCTCTTTCATACGAATGAGAAAGATAAGAGAAGAAAAAAAAAACCGTGTCGAAGAAATGAACATTTTTTTTTTTATCGTCTTGTCGCAAATTCCAATTTTTCGTACTCAATAATTCATCGAGACGTAAGATAATGGCTACGTCGATAGTTGGGGGTCCGTTGACCCCACTTCGAAGATCCCAGACTGTCCATCCACCTGTCGGATACACACACAATGTCGTATCACTCTTATCGCAATGAAAAAAAAAAGTTTTTTCTTTATCTTTCTCACGAGAAAAAATGAATTTGTAAAAAAATCAAAATTAATTTACAATTTTTAGTTACAATGTGTAAATTTTATCCCAGTGGATTTTCAAGCTTAAATATGTCGCGTCAACTCGAAAAAAAATAAGATCTTGTGATTGAAAAAAAAGTTATAGCCATTTTGCTGAAAAATAGTCGTTTTTGAAAAGTTATTTTTTTTTACCATACAAAAAATTATATTTTGGCTATTAGTAATTTTTTTTTACGTGTAGAAAAAGGTTTGACGTATTGATCGAATAGAGTTATAAAATTTAACATGATAAATAATAATAATAATAATAATAATAAATTCAAAAAACATCCAAATGCGAGTAACGCGAAACTATCGAAAAAAAAAAAATCTTCGACAACTATGTGTGTATATATATTATTTTGTGATTATCGCAGGTCGACGAGAACACACGTGCGAGTATGTGGAAATTGCGTCAGACGTGGAACGAAGTTTTTCCAGCGAACAAATTGTTCTCGCTTGACGTACGGGTTCAGAGCATCGATCCTGCGTGGCCGATAACCGCAACTCCTCCGAAAATTCCGTCGGGTTCCATACACGTCAATCCACGGTTTTTGGTGGTGAGAATCACGACCAAAATTATCATTCACGAACATTCACAAAAAAACAAAAAAATCGACAGGAGTGCGTTGGGCACGCACGTGATAGGGTTCCGTAGCCATTCCCACTAAAATTCTCTTCGATTGTTCATAATACGCATCAACAGCCATTTCACTCTGACGAATTTTCGCTTGCTCACGAAAAATCGTTATTCATCATTTTTTTTTCATAAACTATTTTTGCCACAGTGTTGATTACAATTCACATTGAAAGTACTCGTTGGACGCTGCATTCTGTAGATTTTTTTTCTCAGATTTTCCAGCATCGATTGTTTGGAAATTAGTTGGGGGGTTGAGGAAAGACGGTCCGATGATGACTTTGAAAGCAAATATCTCGTGACTGAAGGGTTAAAATCGAAAGATCCTCGAACATTCATCGTTGCACTTTAGGGTAGACCTATTCAAAGACACCCCCCCACTCAATGGGGATAACCGAAAAAACAAAAAAAAAACAGAAAACAAAATATCGAGTACACTTTTAAATCCACAAAAGTGGAGTGAAAAAAAAAGAAAAAAATATTTTTTTTCAAAAATCTCATAATTTCGGTTTTTTTTTTTGGGGTAATCGATCAACGTCCGTGTACCGAATTTCATGTCGATAGGCGTACAAACGAGACGATGGGAGGACTGTGACACACTGACAGACGGACAGACCGAAACCGCAACGAGTTCACAGTTGGCTACGGAACCCTGAAAAAAATCCTATTTACCGCATTAAATCGTGAAACAAATGATAACGAATCTTTGAATTTTTTTCGGTAACGCCACAGGCGCAAACGCCACCACCAGCGGTCGTGCCGACGGTCAAACTGCCTCCCGGCGATCCGGTTTCCGTAAGCGAAGCCGCAATGCGCGAACAATTGCTCAAGAAACAACGCGAATTGTTGGAATTGCAGAAACAAAAGATCGAATTGGAATTGTTACAAGCGAAAACGAGTCTGGAACAACAACAGAGACAGCTCGACAAACAAGCGGTTGCCATTAAAACGGAGACGGTGAGAATTTATTCACGATTTTGTGTTTATTCGTACGAATATTCATTTATTTTTTTATGATTTATATTTATTTTTTACATATTTTTATTTATTTATTTATTTATTTAATTATTTTTTTTTTTTATTCTCAGATTGTGCCGACCGCACACGTTATACCGACGACCGATGCTTCGCAGAGCAAACCCGTCGCACCGGTAGTGCCTAGTCAAGCCACGAAACAAGTTGCGAAGCAGGTAAATAACACGTTCATACGATTTATAAATATATTCAAAATATATATCAGCGATTCCACGTGACTTCAGCCACTAAAAAAAAAAATAATTCCAAAAAATTGAGCTATTTTATTGCAATATATCCACCGAGTGGCGATTTTTTCAAATTTTTTTTCACCGTTTTATAGTTAATTAACGTTTTTATTAATTTTTTTATTTTTTCCATTCAAATGGCTGTATCTTTGGCAGGATTTGACGCATTTGCATTTGTAAAAAAACGAAAATGTGCGTCTTTTCAAGGCCTTCCAGAAAAAAATTACTTTAGATTCTATTGAGCAAGTTAAACGTCCTTTTCAGAGCCAAATATGCAAAAATATTTTTTTTTTTAAATGCATTTTTAATTTTCTTTTTTTTTTCAAAATTTCCCCAAATTCTGAAAAAAGAATCTTTGATATTTTTCATATCGTGAGATCGATAACCAGTAATGCGTAATTTTACCACAATTTTTATTTCACAAGACAATCAACGATTATCCTATGAACGAAGATCATTCGTAAGAATGCAAAACCCGAACTTTTCACAATTTCTCAAACGTAAAAAAAATCTATATTAAAAAAAAAAAAAATACACGTTAATGAACGATTATTTCGAATTCGTCATTGCCGTTTCTTCATTCATAACAATGCCAAAACCCGAACTTCTCACAATTTATCAAACGTCAAAAAAAATATATTTGAAGAAAAAAAAATTACACGTTTAATAAACGATTCTTTTACATTCGAATTTTCAAAATTACAGTTTCCAGCGGCAGCGGCGTCACTGTTGAAGAACCCATCGTCGAGCAACGGACCGCGGATAGCACCGGCGAGTAGCATAGCCGTGGCATCGGCTCGTCTGGTGTCCCGCGATCCGCGATTGAAACCATCCACCACGGCTAACGATCAATCGTCGTGTAACGGGGATCCGCGATTGCGTTCCACAGATTCCCAAACAACGTCATCGCAAACCCCAACCAACCAATTCCCGATCATAAGCACTGTAATTACGGACAAATTAAAACCTGTGACTGGCACCAACAACACCAACAACAACAAGTCTACGTCGATAATAGCCGGTTGCGATAATTCGACGACGTTAGACGATATTAATAACGATATAACAATTGCGACAACACAAACAAACACAAACAACAACACAACAACAAACAACAACAACAACAACAACAATAAAACAAATTTGAGTGGTAATACGAATAAAGACGTTGTAACGCATCGTCCGAGCCAAAAGAAAGATCCTCGAACGTCTAGTAATAATAACTTAAACATTAATTGTACGAAAAACGTTGATAAATCATCGTCGGTTTGTCAATCGACAATAGCGTCGATTACGACGACAAATTCAACGTCGTCGATGGCACGAGGATCTGGAGGAAACGATGGTAAATCAAAAGATTCGAAATTCCCAACTACGACGACTACGTCGACGACTACGACGACGACGACTGCGACTGCGTCTCGCGTTTCTTCGTCATCGTCAAACACAGAAAAAATCATCGGTTCCTCCAAATCGTCGAATAGAAAATTAGGTAACAAAACGCGTTCCAAACAGCCCCAATCGTCGCCGATCAAGATACCGAAGGTCGATCGTGATCCGTCAAGTCCTGTAAGATCAAAATCACGCGACAAAGATTCTACTACTACGACTATCGACGATTCGAACAATTCGTCGATTCGCACGTCGCCCCAAACAAATTCCTCGATTATCCACGCGACAACCAAGAATCGTAAAAAAATCGTTAAAACGCGAAAACGAAGCCCGAGTCCTTACAGAATACCCCGTCGTTCGGACACGACGAAATCCACGTTGTCGAACGTTTCCGGTGGTGTTACCGAGGAGGAACAGTCGGGTTCGTTGATTGTATCGCCACCCCATCCACCGGCTTTCAAAGACATTCGTAACAATGCGAGACAGAGAAATTACGTGAGACGCAACAGGGACGACGTTGAGAATCCGGAAATCACGGATTTTACGTCGTCCAACGATTTAACGAAAATTTTGAACGACGGACATTTAGATACAACGAACAAGGACGAAGATATGAGATCGGGTTTGACACAGATTGCGATTAACGTCGATAATACGTCTGTCAACTTGTCCGAAAAGAGTGAGTCGAAAACCAGTAATTTTGTTTTTTCTCTATTTTTCTATTTTGTTTTTTATTTTTGTTTTGTTTTTTATTTCGTATCGAATCGTCGATTTTGTGAATTTTGAGGTATTGCTGGACGGATCGTTTGAAAAGGGTTGGACACTTAAAAAAATTTGAGAAACTTTGGTTTTATTTTTTTTTTTATCGACGAAAATTCTCCAAAATAATTTTTTAAAAAATAATTTTTTTTAAAACACACACGCTTTTTCAACCTTTCGACAAATTATTATTGTGTACGAATAAAACGACGAATTTTTTGTCGCACGATATGTTCGTAACGTAATCCGGTATACCGAAATCTATGTTGAAAATATTTTTAGAAGAAGACTTGGATCTACGAGTTCTGCCTACGGTCAATAACAAACGACACAGCGTCGAACCGTTGGAACCCAATGCTTCGAAGAAGTCGAAGGCCGAAAAATTCGACGCGTAAGTCCGATCGATTGATGACCAAGTGGATTTAAAAAAATATATATATATAGATTTAGGGTGTGTCGTGAAAAAAGAAAGGTTTTTTTTTCGATTCTCATGGCGCCTTGTACATTTGAAGCGAATACAGTGAGGACTCTTGTATCAAAATTTCAGCCCAATCGGAGTGTATTCAGAGGTTCCGCTTTCACGAATTCGATTTTGTCTTTGATTAAAACGTGATTTTTTTTTTTTTTTTTTTTCATTTCAGTTGAAATTTATTCTTCGGATAAATAAAAAAAAATCTGACGATAAAAATCAACTGCAATACATAGTTTCAAGGTCACTTGAAACGCAAATGTTTTTTGTCTTGCAATTAAGAAAGAAAAAAAAGTTAACAACTTTATTCTTAACAAAAATCATTGAAAATTTACGAAAAATAAAAAAAAATGGTTAACTCTATTTTCAATCGTGAAAACAAATATATCACCATTTCAAGTGACCTCAATACCATGTGCTGCACTTACTTTTCATTACCCGCAATGTTTTCTTTTTCCGAAATTTTATTTATCCGAAAAAATAAATAAATAAATAAATAAATAAATATATTTACGTGTTGATCAAAAAACAAAATTGAATAAGTAAAATCGAAACCCCGAAAATACAGTCCGATTGAACCAAGCATAAAAAAAATATGGCCTTTCTTCAACACGCCCTAATTTATTTATTACAAACGAAGACTGCGGGTACAAAAAAAAAGGCTCTATCCCACAAAACAAAAACAAAAAATTTTACAGAACGGCGATAAAACGTTCGCATTAATCACACTAGCTATATCACGTTGCACAATTTCGTTAAAAAAAAAACACATTAAATAAATAAATAAATTTAAAAAAAATGATAAAACATTTTTCAAAAAATACAAAAAAAAATGCGAAAAAAATGCAAAAAAAACGCATTTCAAAAGAAAAAAACATTAGGATAACAAATTTTGTACCCAAAGCCCTCGAATATGCTCACATCGAACCCAAGAACAAGATTAAAAAACGAAAAAAGAAAAAAAAACCGTTTATTCGCTACAAAACATATTTAAAAAAAAATGTTTTTTTTTTCATTCCCAGTTTATTCGGCAACGAGGACGTGGATCTGCGAACCCTGACAAATCCGAAAGCCGGTCGTCCGCCTACGCCCCCGCCCCCGGTGATATCCGGCGATGACGGCAAGGACGGTTGGGCAAAACTGAAAACCCCAACGAAACCCGATCGCGAGAAGCAACCAACCGGCCCATCGAACGACGATAAACGCGATCGCGACAGAAACAAAGATCGTCTGGGCCGTCCGCGTTTGTACAACAAATTGCCGGACGATCCCAAAGAACGTCGACGCAGTTTGTCGTCGGACGATCAAGATTCCCGCCCGTCCCGTCGGGGCGGTTCCCGCGACGACAAATCCGATCGCAACACGGGCGATCGCAATCTCGAGATAATAATAAAACAAGCGGCCGAACAATTGAAACAGGGTTGCATATCGAACAGCGATTACAACACTCTGATCCAAGAAGTAATTCACATGAGCGAGGACCAAAAATTACGTTCCTCGCAACGCAAAGACACGAAGGACATGATTGGCAACACGATTGTTTGGGAAAAATCGTTGAATCACGATGTTAATCGATCGATCGAACGTTCGTTGTCTTCGTTCGGTTCGTCGTTGGACGGTGAAATTTCGCGTATTCAAGATCACGTACATTCGCGTAATCGCAACGGTCCCAGATGGCAGAATCATCAGCCTTGGCAACAGCCACCGGGTCCCTGGGCCCATCCGCCGGTTTCGGCTTTCGCCGCGGCGCCACCTCCGCCGCCGCCGCAACCGTCGCAGACGGTCCCGTTCAATCCGGATTTTCGTCCGATCGGACCGTGGCAAAATCCCCGACACTTCGGGCCCCCCGGGCCCATGAGGCCCGATTTTCCGCCCTATCATCGTGGCTTCAATCCCAACGTGGGACCCAATCCCCGCATGGCAATCATCGGTCCGAACGGTCCAATGGGCCCGAACGGTCCGTTGATGTCGAACATGATTGCCAACGGGCCCATCGGACCCATGACCATGTCCAATACGCCCATGCAACTGCCGCCCGTTGTCAACGGACCGCCCAATCCCATAATGATGAACAACGGACCGCTGCAGTCCGGACAGATCACCAATATCGTCGGTCAAACCGGTTTGTTGCCCGTAAACCCGTCGCTCAGAAATTTGTCGCCGAATTCCGCGACGAATTGCGATCTCGACGATGGTCCGGATGGCGGTGTCGGGACGCTGGCGAGAATCGCTCATGGGGCACGTGATTTGCCACCGCCCGATCCCGTACTGTTGGAAGCCATTGTGAACGATAGAATGAAATCCATCGAGATCGATGGGAAATTTCTCGAGGTCAGGTATTACGGACAAACGGGGGTTGTTTTTGTCAAGGACGACGATCCACGGGAAATTGGATTTCAGGATGGGACGAGGAGAGTTCTCATCGATGACAAGGACACCATTGTTTGTGGTTTCAACGAACCTTACAAGGAATTCATTTACGACGGTGAAGTACACAGGTGAGGATGATTTATTGGGATTTGAAGATGTGTTTTATTTGTTGATTTATTTATTTGTTGATTTATTGATTTGTTGATTTATTGATTTGTTAATTTATTGATTTATTGATTTATTGATTTATTGATTTATTGATTTATTGATTTATTGATTTATTGATTTATTGATTTATTGATTTATTGATTTATTGATTTATTGATTTATTGATTTATTGATTTATTGATTTATTGATTTATTGATTTATTGATTTATTGATTTATTGATTTATTGATTTATTGATTTATTGATTTATTGATTTATTGATTTATTGATTTATTGATTTATTGATTTATTGATTTATTGATTTATTGATTTATTGATTTATTGATTTATTGATTTATTGATTTATTGATTTATTGATTTATTGATTTATTGATTTATTGATTTATTGATTCATTGATTCATTGATTCATTGATTTATTGATTTATTGATTTATTAATTCATTAATTCACTAATTCACTAATTCACTAATTTACTGATTTCTTCATTTATTAATTTGTTAATTTATTCATTTATTCATTTATTCAATTACTAATTTGCTAATTTATTAATTTATTAGTTTATTGATTTATTGATTCATTAATTTATTAATTCACTAATTTACTAATTTATTAATTTGTTAATTTATTGATTTATCCATTTTTTGATTTATTAATTTATTAATTTATTCATTTATTCATTTACTAATTTTCTAATTTGCTAATTTATTAGTTTATTGATTTATTAATTTATTAATTTATTCATTTACTAATTTACTAATTTATTGATTTATTAATTAATTAATTTTTTTGTAGTCAAGTTTCGAATTTTTTTTATCGTGACTATAGTGGAAAAAAAATTGGAAAATTATTATTTCACAGTGAAATTAAATTTCCTTATCGATCCTACAATCAACGATAATTATCGTCGAAAGATTTATTTCGAATAGATTTTCTTTTTTAAAAAAACACAAAATATTATTGAATAGATTTTTTCTGATAGGGAGAAAGGAATGGTTCAGAGGTTTGTGGAAAGTTGACGCAGTGGCAGATCATATCGTCGATTCTCCTTGGACTTTGGAACTCGTGTTGGGAATGGGACAATTCGTTCAACGAAAATTTATTTGAAATTATATTTTCATCGTGTTATCGTGAATTTTAAAATCTATTGGAAGATACAATTAAATTGGAAAATAACGATTTGTATCGATTATTACAGAAATGTGAAAATATTGATATTTGCTTGATTTTATTGTTCGTCATGATTTAATAATTAATTGTTTATCGATTGATTAATTACTTGATTCAATAATTAATCATCATGATCGTAGTTATTTGTTTGAAACAATATTTCAAATACATTTAAAAATTGAAGGAACATTATCGCTCCACAATTATTGTTTCACGGATTTTACATTTGAAAATCGTCAAATGGAAATTGAACTTCGTCACGAATATTGCGATAGATCTATATGAGGGCGGTGCATTTTGTAAAATCAACAAAATTCGATTACGAAGTTTGATACGTGTTTTATATATATTGAAAGTGATGCGTTATAATGAACATATTTTATTGTGTGTGTGTTTTTTTTTTGTTTACGTTAGAATTCGATTCGGTGGTCCTTCGAGAGAGTTGTACGTCGACGACAGATGGTACGAATGTTACTTCGGTGGTATGCCGATAAAAGTTGATCTCGGAACGAAGAAAGTTAGTGTTAAATTGGAACGTCCGCCGCCACAGGTGAAAATTGGTAGCGTCAAACGAACGGATCTCGTCGTTGGAAAAATAAATCTGGTGGTTGACAGACTCGAAGTTACACCGGTTTTCGTCGACGCCAAACCCCAGATGTAAGTGAAAATCTTTTCTTTTTTTTTTTTTTTTTTTTTTTTTTTTTCATTCTTTCTTCGCATTAAGTTTTTTTTTTCAATTATTTCACGTTCTTCAAATTTTTGGTTATTGTCGAAACTGTTCGACGATTTCTTCGTGTGAACCTTGAATCCACAGGTCAAAAAAAAAAAAATTATATGGACATGAAAATTATTTATAGTTTTTTTTTTATGTAGAATTAAAAATGCACATTTTTTATCCAGACTGTACAGAATCCATAGAAAATTCAAACACATTGAATCCAATGGTATTTTATATTCATCGTCGATATTCGATATATAAATATAGATCGTATCTAATTCATATACAAATTGTAAATCGACTGTAAAATAGATTTTTCGATTATTTTTCATGAAAATTTTTTTTTTATAAAAATAATTTCTATCGAAAATACTAAAAATATCGATTTTTTCGCAAGATACATTTCATTTTGCTTTGTTTTTTTTTTTTTAAGATAGGAAACAATTTACATTCATTGAAATTTCGAAAAAAAAAACGCAATTTTTTTATTCTTTCAAAATTGAAGGAAAAAAAAAATTTGATAAAAAAAATATTAAAAACACGATGTACGATCGGTGTTTAAATTAGTTTCAAGATAGACGGAGAGCCGCAGATTCTCGAATTCATCGACGGTCTCGACGGTGTACTTCTGAACGGTAGACCGTTTAAAATTCAATTCGGCGGTTTGCCAACCGTGATAACCGTCAGAGGCAAGAAACACGATTTTCGTTTCGCCCGTTTGCCCGCGGGGGTGAGGGCCGGTTACGCGAAGATCGCGGGAATGCGTGGCGATCCGCCCAAGGAGTTGCCACAGGAGATGATTCGCGAGATCAACAATTCGTCGACGATTAAAAACGTTCAGGCTTCGGAAAATCACGATTCCGGATCCCAGGACAACACGGAATTGCCAATCACGACAGGTTCAGGTAAACACGAACACGCACTTTCATCCTCTCATTGAAATGGAATTTTTAAAAAAATTTTACAACATTTTTTTCAAATTAAACGAAAATATTTTTATTTTTATTTTTTCCATTTTTTTTAATTTTTCTTTTACAGATCCACACTCAACTGTTGCGTTAACTTCCGGACTGTCATCCACGACCGCACCGTCGTCCGAACAGACGCAAAAATCCGGTGAGACCGGGGAAAGCAATGCGGCTGCAACGACCGGAGTTCTGACTTTGCCACTTAACATGAACGAGCTTTTTCAAAGACTCGTGGAAACTGGAATTGTACCGAATCTCACGGAACAAAAGAAAAACGACGACGAGGGAAAGAAAGAACCTGCGATACTTCCGGTTTCGTTTGACAAACCGGAAACCCTCAAAGTGTAAGTTTTTTATTATTTTTTACAATTTTTGTTTATTTCCAAAAGCATTGACGATGAACGATTTTTATCGCGATTTCAAATATCGCTACATTTTTCATGATTATTTATCATCGTCGGTTTTTTCAGTTAGTGTTTAATTGTACGTTGCCGATTCTATTGGATTTATTTATTTATTTTTCATTCGTTTTTTTTTAGGCATACTTTTTTTTACATGTTCAATGAGAATTAATGAAAAAAGAATTTTTAATGAAAAAATTGTGGTTTGAAAAGTGAAATAATAATAATAATCGGGTTCTTTGTGAAAAAAAAACTGTAAAAAGTTATGCAAATAAAACCCGATTATTATTATTATTATTATTAATAATAATCGGGTTTTATCTACGAAACTTTTTACAGATTTTACAAAAAATTGATAACTCGATTAATTTTTCGCTTACGTTTCACGCATTTTAACACTGTCTGCCCTTCTCTCAGTCTTTTTTTCTGCGTTCATTGTGATTGCATTTCCCTCAATGATTCTTTCAGAAGTTGAATAATTTGTTGTTGTTGTTGTTTTTTTTATTTATTTTATTACAGAAAACAACCGGCCATAGCTTCGGCTCTTTACAGCGGTATCCAATGCAGTTCTTGCGGTGCGAGATTCGCACCCGAACTCGCGACCAGATACAGTCATCATTTGGACTGGCATTTCCGACAGAATCGACGGGAAAGAGATTCGGCACGCAAGGCCCACTCGCGGCCCTGGTACTACGACGTAAGCGATTGGATTCAGTTTGAAGAAATCGAGGATCTTGAGGACAGAGGTCAGTTTTTTTTTTCAAACGTATCATTTTTTACAATTTCTCATTCACTTATTAATTATTTTTATATACAATAAATAAAAAAAAACACTCGAAAATTTCGACAAAAAAATTGTGGAATATCTTATAAGAATTCTATTTTACGTTCCAACGTGTATTTTCATTCATCTTCTGTTATCGAAAAATTGCTGAAATAATCGAAAAAAAATATTTTACATCTTGTTAAAATACAATTTTTATATTTTCTAATTTTTTTTATTTATCTTTTAATTTTTTTTTTTCCAGCTGCATAATGGAGAAATATTTTTTGCATTTTGTTGAAATACAATTTTTATATTTTGTAATTGTTATGTATAAATTTATTTATTTATTCATTTATTTATTTATTTTCATTTTTTAGCGCAAAGCTGGTTCGAAACGGAAAAACTTTCGGCCGAGACCGAAGGAACGACGACGGACGATTCGCCACAGGAAACCGCACAGCCGAGCGTGCCAACCGGTTCGGACGCCGATGCGCCCCGATGTCACGTTTGTCACGACGCTTTCGAACAATTTTACAACGAGGAGAAGGAGGAATGGCACCTTAGACCGACGGTTAGGCACGAGGAAAAGAATTATCATCCGCTGTGTCTCGAAGATTACAAGGTAATATTTTCAAATTCTACGCAAATCGATCTGTCGAATGATTTTACATTTTTTTTTCTACGTCGCAATTACGTCCTGATATTTAAAAAAAAGAAAACGTCTTCTATTAACAAATTATCATTACTTTCTTTACATTTCTGCAAAAAAAAAAAAATTAAAAAAATGACAAAACGAAACGAAAAACACGATAGGAAAAATGTGTATTGGTACGTGTACGCTTTTCAATTACATCTGCCTTTAGACAACTGTAGAATAGTTCGATATGATTATTTATTCAGGGTTCCGTAGCCAATTGTGAACACGTTGTGGTTTCGATCTGTACGTCTGTCAGTGTGTCACAGTCCTCCCATCGTCTCGTTT